>BPVZ01000073.1:156751-166858 GCA_020521535.1 Rubroshorea leprosula | reverse complement strand
TAAAAACATAATTAACTATAAATAAATATTGATATTTTAATCAGTAGGTTTAAGCTCATTCCACTTAAACCTATCAATATGCAAGCCAATCTAGGTAGCCACGTGATTCCTTAAAACGATATTGCTTCATCACCCAGATATCAAAATGCACAGCATCAACTAACCCAGCTGCCGATAGACACCCATTGAGCACGGAAAGATTGTAGCCACGTGACACAAGTCTTTGACAAGGTGGGTGCGGAATTTCTTCGAACGCCTCATCTGCAAGCTCGAAGGAGATAATACCGAAGATAGGATCGATTCCTCCCATCCCAACAACAGTCAGCCAATGGAGAGATCCTTCAACTAAAGCTTCAGGTGGTCCGATTTCATCCGCCAATTGTGGAGGCGGAGCTCCTTTGTTTCTCCACTCTGTTGTTCCTACGGTACACACCTGAACCATTGGTTCATAAACAGTGGTGAATTCTTCATCCACTTCTTCCACATCTAGCGCCGGGTCTACTACCTTCATGATCTTCTCGTGCCACACAATCTTGACCACTTTGAATTGTCCTGTCCTCGAATGAAACCCAAATCCAAAAACTTCAAGTTGATTTAGAAATTGGTTCGTTGGTGGGACTCTCACAGCATCTCCAACAAAAGGATTGTAAATTAGCAGACTGTGAGACTCTGATGAACCACCGATTAAGGGAAAGGATAAGCATAACAGCCCGTTACAAGAACCCACCGGATTATAAACTTCTGAATGTTGTGGTGGGTCGATTTTCCTAACCCTTCTACTACAACCCTCACTATCCAGAAAATAGAGTTGCAGCGAGAGCAACGAGAGCAGCGGGAGCAGCGAGAGCGGCAGAGTCAGGGCGCCGTCGGTGAGAAGAGAGTGCAGACCAAATTCAATTCAAAATTGAAATTCGAGGGTTTTAGGGTGAAATTGAAATACACGCAATTTACTCATGACAATTACTTGGTTAAAAGACATGTATTTCGTCTAAATTCAATTACATTTTATTTAAATAAAAACAAACAGTGAAATTGAATTTGAGCACTCCAAATTCAAATACATACTCTCAAATTCAAGTTGCCAAACAGAGCATAAATAATATGTTATGATTATTTTAAATTCGCAATAGAGAATACTATGTATTATTATAAGTACATATTTTTTAATATAGAAAGGATTACTTTAGTTAGTGCCTTGATTGATTAAAAAAGAAAAGTTGATGGGCTAAAAATTAGTTTTACCTGAAGCGAACTTTTTGAAAACAAGTTACACTGCACGGGATGTGCCGTACGCAACTTTTAACAAGAGCCGTGTGATCAAAATTGTGAGAATGATTGTAATTTTTCAGCCGCTCCTGCCCCCTCATGTGGGACCCACAGATTACGCTTCCCCAACCGTAGTAGTATGCCCCCTAACCATGGTGATCTCACGCGCCATGGTGTAGCTCACTCGTCGGCGACCCATCCTAAGATTGGCAGCGAAGCAAGGTTGGTGTCGCCCTCTTTTTTTTTTTTGAATTTATTGTCCCCCTCCGACTGTCGTTTTTAACGCTCTTCTCACCGCGCTTGGGGGCACAATGGTTCCAAACGTACAATTCAATTTACCCGACCTTACCCTTTCTCTCTCTCTCTCTCTTGTTTTTTGGGGGGAGTGATAATGATATTCTACGCACAGGCACAGCACCACTCCATCTTTTTGTCATTTGGTTTCCCTCTCTCTCTACCGGCGCTCCGCCGAGAAAGAAAAAAACAACACCGCTTCGCCAATTATCTTGAAGTGGAATCCTCCGTTTTTTAGATCTTCCGTCCGAGCTTTTTTAAAAAATATGTCTGAAGAAGAGAAATTGTTGAAGGAGGCGAAGAAACTGCCATGGGAAGACCGACTGTTGCACAAAAACTGGAAGGTCAGGAACGAGGCCAACATCGACTTAGCCGCTGTCTGCGATTCCATCACCGATCCTAAAGACGCGAGACTGCGAGAATTTGGTGAGTCATATTGTTAGGGCTTTTTTTTTTCTTTGTTTCGATTTCTCAGATCTGATTTCTCTAAATTGTGTACTGGATCTGTGCCTGTTCCATTTTTTTTCAATTCACGGGGCAAATGTGAGTTGATTCTGTGCCTTTTATGTTTGAATTTGGACGCAGGTCATCTTTTCAAGAAGACGGTGGCGGATTCTAATGCGCCGGTGCAGGAGAGGGCGCTGGACGCGTTGATTGCGTTCTTAAGAGCAGCTGATGCTGATGCCGGAAGGTGAAGCTATTTGTAAAATTTTTATGACTTTCTGCATTTTTTTGTCTGCAATTTTTTTGTATTGATTCAGATTTTGATTTATTTATTTATTTATTTTTTTGCCTGTAGGTATGCGAAGGAAGTCTGTGACGCCATTGTAGCAAAATGTCTTACTGGTCGGCCTAAGACAGTGGAGAAGGCACAGGCAGCATTTATGCTCTGGGTAGAGTTGGAGGCTGTGGAAGTTTTCCTGGTTTGTATCTGAAGTCTAAAGAATTATGATACTTTTAATTCCATTTCCTCCTGTAGCATGTTTTATCAGGTTACTTAGAATTTAGTTTATTAGAACTTAACAGTTCGAAAGGAATATTAGGGTTACTATATGCTGATAGAAGCTAATTTCATGTGAATTAATAATAATGTAAGCTGCATTGCCTATTATTTGCAAAAGAGCTCTAAACTCGGTTTTTTTGTTTGTTTTTTTCTTTTTCCCTCTATTTCTTGATGTTTTTAGAGTTTCTTTCACCTGCAATAGACCAAAAACCTTAATTCTTAACCCAAAGTCCTTTCAATTGTAAGCAGCCAGATCTACCAAGAAAAAGGGCAACAGACTTTTAGCAACTAGTGCATCAATATTTCTTTATGAAGTTCTGTTGTTTCCCAAATTTGGTTATCCTAATTGTTAATGCTTTATTTTTGGTGTTTTAGAGATGCTATCATATAAAAGGTGCCACTAAATATTGAATAGTATGCTTTATGAAGTGCAAGTAGAGTCAAATCAACTAGTTTTGACTAACTAGCTTCAATTAGACAGTGCCATTTCAAGGTATCTATTGTTGCTTTGGAGAGAGGTTCTTGGACTGCTGTAGGTTCAAAGCTCCATTTTAGGTTCTGAGCTTTATTAATTTGAATTGGAGTTGTTTTCAGGCAATTACTGTTACATGGTTAAGAGTTGAGAGAAAAAGTAGGCATGTAGGATCTAGGCTTTGTAGTGAGGTACCATATGAGGTTTATCCAGTGTTGCAAAAGGTGATGCCTAGGTTTGCCTGGAATGTAGATGACAGGTGGAAGATGCCATGTGCTAAAGTAGTAATAAAGGCTTTAGCTGTTGAAGATTCTTGCGGGATCAAAGTCCTATTCGAGTGACTAAGCATCTTACATATTCCACTTGCTTGTATCACTCTCTAGTTTAACATGTGCAGTGTTAGTATAGTGTATGAGATGCCTATTTTCTTCCATGGTAGATTTGATTGTGTGGACTGATTTAGTGAACAGCATCCTTATAAAATAGCTTATTGTTTTCATAGACTCTGTCTGGTTTCATTTTTTTCATCTACTCATTATGTTTTTTTATCATGGATTTTTTTTTTTTCTGTTTCATGCTTTTATTTTCTGAGAAGTGGCATAAGAGAGATTTAAGCTATTTGTGCTAAAGAATGGTAGAAGTTGTAGGTAAAGCATTGAAAACCTATCTGCTCAACTGCATGGATCTAATGCCTGCAACTTGTGACATGTTCCTTTTAGGAGTGAAATAAAGAAGTTGGTCTTTTCTCCTGTACCTTTTTGTGTAAAAAGTTACGTTCTAAAAATTTAAAACTTTCATGTGTTTGTAGGATGCAATGGAGAAAGCTATAAAGAACAAAGTTGCCAAAGCTGTTGTGCCTGCAATTGATGTCATGTTTCAAGCTTTAAGGTTAGTGCATGAATCCCCTTGGTTCAAGTTTTCTATTAGTTCTTTTACATAACGTGGTAATCTAATTGAATGATCTGATTCTTTATTTATAAATAGTGAATTTGGAGCAAAAATTGTACCCCCTAAAAGGATCCTTAAGATGCTTCCTGAACTTTTCGATCATCAAGATCAAAATGTTCGTGCATCCTCCAAAGGACTCACACTTGAGCTTTGTCGTTGGATTGGAAAAGATCCTGTTAAGTCAATTTTGTTCGAGAAAATGAGGGATACAATGGTATGATAAATCTTGACTTATTGATTTTGTTTTTAATATTTATTTCCTGTTGGGAAATGAGATATTTGCTTTTTGTTGTTTGAAGAAAAAAGAGCTAGAGGCCGAGCTTGTCAATGTAACTGGGACAGCCAAGCCAACACGGAAAATAAGGTGAATGCATATTATGAAGGAGCTCTTCTCTGTTTTTGTCTGTTATATGCATGTATGTTGAAACTATATTGGAGCATTTTAGTCAGTGAATTCCCTTGGTAATAGAGTTGGCTTTTCATTAACATCTGTTTTTATACAAGAATTGAGAGGAATGTTGATGTCTCTCTAGTGTATCGGTTTAAGCTTTAAAATTAGGAAGGATTAATGTTATTCATAATTCAAGATATGCTATCCAGGATTCTGTATCAAAACTGTATTGTTATCTTCAAAATACACATGAAAATAATTAAGAGGCCTGGGAAACTTTTTTAGAGGCTACAGTTGTTACTTTATATGGTAACCATAAGTTGTAGAGCGTGTTGGTGTTGGAGTGTAGTAATTGAAACCTTTAAGTTTCCTATTGATGACTTTATTATTAATGCTTGGAGGAGTGAGGGACATTGAGGTTTGGATTTTTGGTTGATTATCTCTGGGACGCTGTTGTAAAGGCTGTGTCATTGCACTATAAAAAGTAATTTGGTCTCTCATGCTGGATTATGATTGGTAGTTGGTTGGTCTGTGCTTCAGCATAGTTTGAAAGATGTTTCTAAAGCAATGGATTCTGTCTTGAAATATTAAACTCTAATTGTTGGATTCCAACAATTTTTGGACCTCATGTAAGATCTTAATAAATGGGAAAACTCATTCTAAGACATGGATCGCTAATGAATGAATATGTGGTGAATTTTGAAATTACTAAGGTGCCAAGTCACGGTTAAGTTTGTAATCTTCATGGAGAGATTCAGCGGCATATGGGCTGTGTGGTCACTGGCTACTGCCTTGCAGAAAATAAAAATCTTGCATCTTAACTTCGACTGATCTTCAAATGCCAAGGAGAACAATTAGTATATACGGACCTTAGTGGCTGGAGATGGGATTTGTTTTAGTTTTGTAGTATGCTAATGGAATCCTCTGTTCGTAGATGCAGCTCATATGGTAAATGAGTATATTCTTTGAAGAATTGGCATCTACATGTTTTTCCTACCCTTTTCTTAATGTTTTTTCAAGTTTGAACCCATGGGGTTCATCATAAGCCAATTGAGAATGTTAGGGATTTTAGTTGTTCCTTCTCATGTTCAAGTAGTTACATTCTTCTTTCAGGTCTGAGCAAGACAAGGAGCCAGAACAGGAGGCTGTTACTGAAGCTGCAGGTCCTGGGCCATTAGAAGAATCTGCTGCTGATGGTACACAACTGGAATAATAACTTAGATTTGATAATTATCTTACATCTTTATAATGCTGATCTTCTTGTTCTTGGCATGCATTTCTTTATTGTCAGTTCCTCCGGAAATAGATGAGTATGAGCTTATTGATCCTGTTGATATTTTAACTCCTTTGGAGAAGTCTGGATTTTGGGATGGAGTGGTCAGTACCTTTTAACTTGCATCTTTCTCATTTGACATGCCATGGATCCTTTTTTTTTTTTTTTCTTGTTTGTTTGTTTATGTGATTTGCTTTTATCTGACATTGTTATCTCTGAATTGCTATTTTGCTGGTATCATTGATCATTTCTTTTTCTTTTTTTCTTTTTTGTTTTTTGTTTATTACTTTTGCTTGGTATGTCTTTTGTCTCACATTGATGAGTTGTTTCTTAATTATTAAAGTTTTATATGGTTGTTTAAGAATTTTTCTGGCAATTTTTTCTGTTTTTCAGAAAGCTACCAAGTGGTCAGAAAGAAAGGAAGCTGTTGCTGAGTTAGCCAAGCTTGCTTCAGCGAAAAGGATAGCGCCAGGTGATTTTACAGAAGTTTGTCGGACATTGAAGAAGGTATGTCTATCTACTGTCATTTGGGCAACTTACATTTTTGCCTTGTTTGTTTACATTATGGAATAAACATATTAATATATGAATTACTGTGAAAGAAAAAACTGTATGGTTGCATTTTACTATCTTGGATATTATAGTCGGGTTACTCAAAAAATAACAATTGGTTGTCTTCTTTACCAGCAATACGACTTTAATGTCAATGAGTTTGATAGGATACTTTTCAGCACTTTAAGGTGCATTCTTTGTGGAGGATTATGGTAGAAAATAGTAAAGTAGTGTCTTCTCTGTTGTTAGTGTTTGATAGGATATGTTTCAGCTTAATGTTGTCGGGCAATGCCATGCTGCTCTAGTTTAAGAAATTGACATGTATGTTGTCTTTTATATGTGTGCTGTCTATTTTTATTGTCTGTCTACCTGTGTCCTATCTTAATTTGTGTTATTTTTCTGTATATTCAATATTGTAAATTCTTTTCTATTCATGCAGACTAAATTTGCTGAACTTTTTGGTATTTTCTGTATTTCTGCTTGCAGCTTATCACAGATGTGAACATTGCTGTTGCAGTTGAAGCCATCCAAGCTATAGGCAACCTTGCCCGGGGTTTGAGAACTCATTTTTCTGGGAGTTCCCGGTTTTTGTTGCCAGTTCTACTTGTAAGTGCAGTAGGATTACTTAGTATGTATGCACACACTTTTTCTTTTGTTCCATATTTTTCAAAAGGGTAAATATTAATTTTTGTTCTCAATCTCTAGTGAACATCTAGTCTTTTACCTTTTTTCATGTTAACTGGATCCCTATCCTTGTGATTTGTTTCAATTGGATCCATCTGTTAGATTATCTCTCAAATTGAATGGAAGCATTGATCCCAATCAACTCGAGGTTTATCCAAACACCTCAGTACCTCTTTTGAATGGATTGTCTTTATATATTTTAACATGAAAATTTAATTTTTATTATTACTTATTTACATTTTAAACAGTATGCAAAATCTTATTAAACTACACAAGTACATATAGGCTTCATGGAGACCTTTTTCACATAGCACCTTATCTAAAATTTTAAATTTATAATTCTTAAGTAATTTGAATTAATTTTTATATAATCTTGCTAATTTTAATCAATGTTTTATATATTTTTTGTATAGTAAAAGACAAAAACCTATAGTTACAGCACAGCTCAGTACGACACTAACAAATGAAGATATAGTGAATGGCTTTCTTGTAAAATTTTCAATTTTGATTTCTTTTAATGTTCTCATCAGCTTATAGTTAGTTTTTTGAGTTTAGATCCTAGGTTTGGCCTTTACAGTGAGAATGTTTTAGTTCCAAAATAACATAATGGTCTTTACTGGGCTGTTGTTCAATGCTATCCTGAATTTGCCAAAGAGTTATGTAAAATATGCCTAGTTTATGTAAAATAATAGTTTTGTAGTTTCACAGCTTAGTGTTATAAATTAGATTCTATCTGTTGTTAATTTTAGTAGTTAAGGGGTCCCTCCATCTGAAATCTGATTCATATTCCAATAAAGGAGTCGGTTGAACCTTTCCTCCCTTGTGCAAAGGTTGTACCTTTGTTTTAAATTTTCTGAAGTTATACCTGGCAAATTTGATTGTTTGTTTGTACCCTTGTTATTGGTCTTTTTTGATTTGGGCTGATTAAGGTGCTTGGCTTTATCTTGTTACTGGCCTAACAAGTGTCTTATTGTACAGGAAAAATTGAAAGAGAAAAAACCTGCATTGACTGAGTCACTGACGCAAACTCTCCAGGCTGTTCATAAGGCTGGGTGCTTGAATCTGGCTGACATTGTGGAAGGCAGGTGTCTTTTGGTTTTAATAGCAACTTTACTTTCTATCGTTATATGTTTATGAAACATTGTTTTCCTTGTGAGTACTGCACCTTGTTTTAGATAGATAGTTATTATGAATGCTGTATTACTTTAATTGGATGCTGTTTATTTGCAGATATTAAGACAGCAGTTAAAAACAAAGTTCCTCTCGTTCGCTCTTTAACTTTGAACTGGGTGACATTTTGTATTGAAACAAGTAACAAAGCTGTTGTTCTAAAGATCCATAAAGATTATGTTCCTGTTTGTATGGAGGTCAGTAGGTGGCACATTTGAGCTTTCTCATGTTATCTTACTGTTAGTTCTTTACTCTTTAAGGAATGTCTTAAAAATTGTGGTAAAATAAATTTGGCATGCAGTGTCTTAATGATGGGACACCCGAAGTGAGGGATGCAGCTTTTTCAGTCTTGGCAGCAATCGCTAAGGTAAGAATTTCCATTTTATCATGCTGTTCATTTCTCAAATTCAAGGCAATACCTTTTTCTTCTTCAAAAATAATTTTGTTGTTCATCTCTTTAGTCTGTTGGTATGAGGCCTTTAGAGAGGTCACTAGAAAAGCTTGACGATGTTAGGAGAAAGAAGCTTTCTGAAATGATTGCAGGATCTGGAGCTGCTGGGTCTACAGGCACCGTCTCAGGTTTTTCAAGATTTTCTTTAGTGGCTTTCATGTCTTGTGTTTAATCTTTTGAAAAATTACTACATTTCAAGTAATTTTATATTTTTCATTGAACTCCAGCAACAGTTCAAAGCTCAGGTGGTGGCATGTCTTCCATTGAGGTGAGTTCACTCTTAGTCAAACTCTAATTCTTTAGTGTTAATTAATAGGTGCAATCAATTAATTACTATATGTTTTTAATATTAATTACTAAATCTTTGGAAGTAAGCACTTTTTCCCAAAGGGGAAAATGATATGGGATTGTCTAATTCGAAGGTTGCTGCCTTGTGGGCTGTGGTTGTTAGCCCATGTGCAGGGCCCAATGTTGTTATGTGGCCTGCACATGAGAAGGAACTGCACTTCCTCACCTATCACCAACTGGTTTTAGATTGGATACTCACATTTTATTCTGTGAATTTGTTTCTTTTGGTATCATTGTGATTTTGCAAATAATCTAGATAAACTCTTTTACAGCCATTTCATTTGGGTTTTATTTACTTAATGAGGTCTTAGCAAACATTTTTTTGGTATGGTGATGAGGCTTTAGTAATTATTGTTGTCTTTTCTCTACCCATCTATATATATATATATATGTACATGTATGTGTGTATGTTTATTCATGAAATGAAATTTAGAGTAACTATTTATAATGTTCTTTTGCTATGTATCAAAATTTTCACAGCCCTCAGATTCATTTGTTAGAAAGTCAGCAGCAAGTATGCTTAGTGGAAAGAAGCCAGTTGCAGCAGCTGTAAGCTTTTTATTTACTAATTCTGTGCTATTTTATTGTTGGACATATGTTCTTGTTCTAACTGGCATGCTGATATGTTTATCAGCCTGCTAACAAGAAAGGAGCTTCAGTTAAGTCTAGCACCAACAAAAAGGGGGATGGAGCAGGACGTGTAGACACTTCAAAATTGACAGAACCGCCTGAAGATGTTGAGGTAAACCCTTGCAGTGAAAAGCTTTGCTTTTTGATTGTCATATCCTTGTTTGTAAGATGTTAACATTCATTCTTCTCTTTGTTTGTTTTATATTCACAGCCAGCAGAAATGAGTCTTGAGGAGATTGAAAGCAGATTAGGTTCTCTCATTCCATCAGATACTATCTGTCAATTGAAGAGTGCTGCATGGAAAGAACGTCTAGAAGGTGAGTTATTATTTTTTGGAACCCCCTTTCTCTTTAAACTAGATCTGTCCTAAGAAGTATGTGCTTGTATGCATGCATGTGAATATAGTCATATAAGCTAGTAGATAAATGTGATTATGTTAACTCTTCACGACTTTCTTTCCTAATTTTTATTCTGCAGCCATAACCTCACTGAAACAACAAGTTGAAGCTGTGGAGGCGCTTGACCTCTCAGTGGAGATTTTGACCCGTTTTCTTTGTGCTGTTCCTGGTTGGAATGAGAAAAATGTTCAGGTATAGTTACAATTGTTTCTTCTATTGATTGCAAC
>BPVZ01000073.1:126164-136801 GCA_020521535.1 Rubroshorea leprosula | reverse complement strand
TATAAATTACCCATTTGTTAAATAAAGTAGAGAAATATAGTGGATCGTACAATAAAAAAAAATTTTCCAAAGCAAAACGAAGTTCAGATTAGGTAATATAAATTCTCGCGGACGTCCCTCTTTAATGTACTGTGCTGTGAGGAAGAAGCCGCCATCGCCATGCCAACTATTAGCGTAGGGAGAGATCGTCTCTTCGCTGCCTTGGGCAAGACCTACAGTAAGCTTCTTACCCCTTAACCCTCCTTGTTTGCTTGTTAGTTTCGTCTTCATTAACGATTTATCTGTTTTGCAGCACAAGAAGAGTTCGAGGATCTGTGTTTCAGATTCGGAATTGAGCTCGATGATGTGGTGAGTGATTTTCTATACGCACTGTTTGTTTCCTTGTTTGTTTTCTCCGTTTCTTCTTTTGAATGAGTGAGTGGGAGGAGGGATATTTAACAAATCCATGGAGTTTTGTGAATCAGACAACGGAGAAGGCCATAATTAGGAAAGAGAAGCACTTGGAAGAGGAAGTCGATGATGATGAAGAAGTCATCTACAAGATTGAGGTTCCTGCTAACAGGTTCTCATTTTTATGTGAATCGTAGATTTAGTGGATTTTGCTTGAAAATTACTTGATTGGGGTCGAAGGGCGTGTTTGGACTTGTCTTTTGTTAGCTTGGGACTCTGTTTGTATTGTCAGTCTAAAGAAAGAGTGGTGATGGTGGCTTTATTTTGTATTTTGACAGATATGATTTGCTCTGTCTGGAAGGGCTTGCACTAGCTCTTCGCATTTTCAATGGGCTGGAGCAGATACCCCAGTTCAAAGTTGCTAACATTAGTAGGAATTCAATGCTTAAAATGCATGTTAAAGAGGAGGTATGTTTGGGATTGTAACAAACAAATTGTGGGTATTTCAATGCTTTGTTTATTCCCTGAATTACGACACCCTTTTTCTGGTTTGCAGACTTCTCTGATACGACCCTTTGTTGTTTGTGCTGTTTTGAGGGGCATAACTTTTGATGAAGCGAGTTATAATAGCTTCATTGATCTCCAGGATAAGCTTCACCAAAATATCTGCAGGCATGTTTTATGATTTTCATATTAATTATCAGCCTACATTTGCTTTTGAACCTCTGTTGTCCTGTTGTTTTGCACCTGTGAAATCAATGTGCATGATCCATAAAAGTTCAAGAATATTTCCAGAATTTTGACATCAGTTTTAGGTTTCTATTTATTTGAATAATGGATAGCTGTTTTATCTGCAATATATGTTATGTCAATTACACTAAGACCTGGATGGTTGGTGGATATATTTTGCCAACTCTGCTTGGCATGATTTTTTCCATGTCTTTTTTCTTTTTTCAGATTGATATCTAAGGCAATCAAATAGGAGATTGTATTTGTTTAATATTGGAGAAGCATCTGTTAAGTCTGGATGATACAAATTTTGCTTTTGAAACTTTACTTATTTTCATTTTCTGCCTTGTTCATGTAATCAGGTTGCATTTACTTTAATTGCTTTACAATTCAATAACATTGAATTTGGTTGTTTATTTATTTATAGAAGGCTTTTCAAAGTTGTTACCTTTCCATGTTTTAATGCTTATATGTACTGCTTTCAGACGTAGAACCCTGGTAGCAATTGGGACTCATGATTTGGACACATTAGAAGGACCATTCACATATGAGGTGGGCTACTCTAGTACTCAATTTACTCATGGAATCTGTTCAGTAAATTTTTCACATGCATTATTTCAAGGTTGGTCATGAAGCAAACTGAAAAAATTTGCTCTAGAATTTTAATTCATTGTTTAACTATTGTTTTAATAAAACAGTCTGCTTGATCCTGAGTTTGAAATTTTGAATGTGTCATTTCATTTGGTCTAAGAGCAGAATTTGCAGGAAAGAAAATCTTCCCTTTTTTAGTTGTTTTCTGGACTGGTGCTGCATCCCATGTCAAAACTAATACTATATTTTAAAATCAATTATTTTCAAGTGTCATTATGTTTCACTTTATGATCGCTTTTCATTTTCTGGTCTGGGAGTTGATATGGTATTGTAGCCTATATTTGTTACCTGAAATGAGAGACCACTTGAGTGTTTCATGTTGATTTAATGAGTACTTTGGAGGGTTCAATGGGCTATTTTTTATGTCTTCCAATGCCATTCTGTATTTCTTGTAGATCTTAGTCATAGCTTTTAATATAATCTTTTCCTTTCTTTCAGGCATTACCACCTTCAGAAATAAATTTTGTGCCTCTTAAACAGGTATATTTTTGTATGATGTATTCTTATTTTGTTATCATATTTGTTTAATTTGAATGACATGTACAGGTGGGAGTTCAAATTTCCATTTAAATATGACATGTTTTTCCTTTTGTTTGAGATCTTTACTTCAAGAGAGGAGATGGTCCCTACTGCTATCTATGATCTAGATTAACCAAATAACAGGAATGACCTTAGAGCCAAGTTAAATTTTGTCCGTGAACATGGAGGTACCCATAACTTGTAAATAAATTTAAATAGCTGAGTTGAGTACTTGCTTTTCAAGTTTAGCTTCTAGGCCTAGCTCTAGCTCCTCTTGCAGTTTTGGGGCCTTAGTGGTAAGATATTGTTTTACCATAACATAGATTCTTTCTTCTATTGATTCCCAACTATTCCATTTCTCTTTTATATGACTCGTGTGCTTTATTCATTGATGTACTGCTGTAGCTTCTGGACTAAAATTGATGTGATGGTATTACTATTTCTCTTTAATTTGAAATTAGGTGAAAAGCTTCAGAGCTGATGAGCTGATGGAGTTCTACAAGGTAATCCTTATCAAACTTTCTTTTCCCTTTTTGTGATTATTTGTACATCCTTGAAATTCTCAAGCTGTTTCAATGACAATCATTATGTTGGTAGTTCTGTACATTGCATCCTTTCAAAGGCTAACCCTTTTATTATTAAATTTTTACAATTTTATTTTACCGCAAGTTCTGGTTTTATATTGATATGTGGTCTGTATAACAGTCAGATTTGAAACTGAAGAAATTTTTGCACATCATCGAGAACTCACCAGTGTTTCCTGTCATATATGACAGCAAGAGGTATGAAGTTTCTTGTTATTGAACAAGTGATTATGGGATGTTGAAATGTATTTATCTGTTCACCAATACATACTTCACAATGTTTACTGATGTAAATAATTTTTTGTTGCATTTAAAGATGTTGAGCTCATGCTGCTGCTTTTTTATATTTTATCATAAATGCATATTAATAATTTTAGTACTAAGTTACGAGATTAGGTTTCTGTTTAGTGTTTTTCTTTTATGTTTTAATTGCTTTATTTTTCCTTCTCTTCATTTCTCTTTCATGCCTTGGAAGCACTTATGGGGAAATAATTTGAGTTCCTTTCTGCAGAACTGTTGTATCTTTACCTCCAATTATTAATAGTGCACATTCAGCAATCACCTTAAAGACAAAAAATGTCTTTATTGAATGTACGGCCACTGATTTGACCAAGGCAAAAATTGTTTTAAATACAATGGTAAAGATTTCTATAGTTTTATTTTTGATTACATTTGTTTGTACTCTTTGTTAGCACCTTCTTTATTTGATGGTAAGATTTAACTTTCTTCTCATAGGTAACAACTTTTTCATCATATTGTCAAAGAAAGTTTGAAGTGGAACCAGTTGAAGTGAAATACTTTGATGAAAAGTCATATTTGTATCCTGATTTATCTGTATTCAATATGGAAGTTCCTCTATCCTATATCACTGATTCAGTTGGAGTCTCATTAAAGGCAGAAGAGGTATTTATTTCACCTGTTATTTCTTTCATTTATTTCTATGTTATTGCTAGACAATTTATCTGGAAAAAATCAGTCCTTGCCCAAGGGGCAATTATGGTCCTGCAAAATGATTTGTTATTCTTGTAGACTGTTTACAGTTTTTATTTAAATTCATTGATGGTTCGGTTATGATTTCTGATTTTTTTCTCTTTTTAGTTAGATAATAATGACAAAATTGATCAGTTGTTATTCAAACTGATTTGAAATGAAGTGGTGAAGAAGTACCCCTGGATACTTTCAAGAACAGGAGATAGACACAACAGCTTTTCCCCCTACTTTTTAAGTGCATTTCATTGGAGTGAGATGATTATGTTTAGTTATGCATATCTTTTGTTTAAATGACATCAGGAGGTGCTTTATTGCTGCCAATGTTTATGATCTTTGTCTGTGATTTAGATTTCTATGCTTGCACTCAATATCAATTCATGGCTTTAAATTATCTAGCCATTTTTTCATTGTGCTACTGCTTATAACAATGACTAATGTCTTCTCATTTTAACCATTCAGGTAACTAGTCTGTTAAACCGCATGCAGTTGCACGCCAACATTGCCAAGGAGTCTGGATCAGGTGAAAATTGCAATATCAATGTGTCAGTACCACCAACCAGAAGTGATGTTCTTCATCCATGTGATGTTATGGAGGTACTGATAGTCACCATCAACCTTTTCATTGCTTATCATGTGTATTTCTAATGACAATTGATAAGGCCTTTTTTTTTTTTTCTCTTTTAGGATGTTGCAATTGCTTTTGGGTACAACGATATTCCAAAGAGAAAGCCTTCAACTTTGAAGCCACTTCCTTTAAACCAGCTTAGTGATCTTATCAGACACGAGGTACATGTACTTTCACATAAGCAAGTCTCTTTATGCTTGTGACTGTGAAATGTGCTTGTCATATTTGTTTACTTTTTTCAGATTCTTGCTGCTTCTTTTTTTCCTTGTGATTTTTCTTCATTCTGTTTCTGATAAGTCCCTGTTCAAATTTTCTTTCAGATAGCAATGAATGGGTTTACTGAGGTATTGACATGGATTTTGTGTTCCAAGAGAGAGAATTTTGAGATGTTGAACAGAAAGGATGACAAATCAACTGCAGTGATTATTGGGAACCCCCGTTCCTCAGATTTTGAGGTTTGTGTGCTACAAGAATGTGTGCTGAACTGTAGTATTGATGAAATTGCAGCAGTCTATCATGTTTTCATGCTAACATTTTATGTTTAGGTGATTTAATGTCCATGTTATATTTTACTCATCACTTGTTATCTTTGCTAATATTGAGTTTGTGAATTATGGAATATGATTTTTGTCTTTATAGGTATGCTGTTTACTCCCTTTAGAATTTTTATATTTGTATGCTTTATAAATATGTTGAATGCACTCAATAATGATAATATTTTTAGGGTTGTGCAACTTTTGTTATATGTCATTTATTTGGTTATGCTTGAAAGCTTTCACCAGCATTCAATCAAACATTTTCATTAAGATAATTTATTACTACTATTGGCACAGGTTGTTCGTACAAGTCTAATGCCTGGTATGTTGAAGACAGTTGGACATAATAAAGACCATCCAAAACCCTTAAAGGTAAAGCTTTAGTTTTGACATAGCTGTAAATTGTAACTTTGCAAGATTGCTTAGTTATGTAGGGGATTGGTTAACCATATACGGATTTAAGTTACTTTAATCTATTGATTCTATATGCCTCTTTTCCATTAACCCTCCTTGATTCACTTAGACAAAATGTGGTGGTTCTGATTCCTCATTCCTCAAGATTGTATTTTTATGTCATATTCGGGGAAGTGGAGTACAATTGCAATTGAAATTTTCATTATATGATTATTATATTGTGACTAGTAGTGTTTATGTTAGTAACTAACATGGGTCTAAATGCTTCCCAATCATAATCTAATACTCCCATTATGTAATTTATTGTACCTAGACTGTAGATTTTCTTTATTCATTTAGTATGTCCATGCAATTTCTCCTTCATTCTTAGTACCCAATCGTTGCGGCTTTTTCTTATTTTATTAGTTGCTTCCAGATTTTTGAAGTGGGTGATGTGGTACTTTTGGATGAAAACAAAGATGTTGGTGCTTCGAACCGTCGCCTACTTGGTGCATTGTATTGTGGTGCTAACTCAGGTTTTGAGGTACATTCTTCCCATGCTTCAACTATTGTGACACTAAGGGCGGGCATGTCATTTAATTATCTGACATAATATGATTTTAACATTTTCAGTTCTTTCATATTATGTTGCTGGGTTCAATGAAGTTTTGTGGTGAACATATTGATGGCATATAAGTCAGCCTATGAAGCATAGACATGTTTAGAAGATATGGGTGTTAGATATGATATAGATACAGCAAGATAACATTGCTAAAATAATTAGAATATTCAATAAATTAACTGTTTAATGTGTGAGTTGTTTTTCGACCAAAAACATGATAAGATGTTTAATTTCACTCTTACAATTGGATGCCTTGTTTACTTGTTCTCCATCTTAGATTTTCTGATGCCACATATCTGATGTGTTATGGAATGAATTTTCCTTTTTATGAATGTTGCCTGTCAAGTCATTGTAAAGTGTAAACTATTTTAAGTATTGTGACTCAATTAACTATTTTAGCAAACTTGTGCTCCTAAACATGTTCTGATGGACATGTGGATACTAATCTTTTGTGTTTTACAACTATAATGAAGTAATACCTATTCATTGCCAATATTATATTTGTCTCACATAGCCTTTGCATATCTCTGGTGACAATATTAGTAATTATCATTTGTGCTTTCAGTGTGTATAAAGAAACTTCAAGTTGAAATGTTTGATTCAGTCCTTTGAAATATAATCCACCATCTGCCTGACTTTGGTTTTTTGATAAATTATAGAATCATGAGAAAATGCAAATTGGGGTGGAGGGATAATTAATGGTATAATCCCATGTTGATTAAGATTTGGGTTTTGTGTGGTCTTCCATTCAAGTTGGCCCTATCCACTTATTGCCAATTGCCTTTAGGTTGGTTGCTTAGCTTTTAGGAAATTAGGATTATAAGACTGGGATGGAAGGGAGATTATAGTATGTTAGCACAAAAACTATATAATTCTAAGTTCAAGCAGTCTCTAATGAAAGGAAGTTTTGTTTAACTTTTTCTCTACAGCTGATTCATAGCCTCGTTGATAGAATTATGGAAGTTATTGGGTCTCCTTTTGTTCCTGTTGGTGATAATACAGGATATTTCATACAGCTTTCAGAGGTAGGGTGCCATTTTTAGTTCTTCTTTTTTCTTTTTTTCTTTTTTCCTTTAAAAAAAAAAATTCTTTGAAAGGGAAAAAAGGGTGTTATTTTTACTCAACTTATGATATACATAAGCTGCATCTAGTGTTAGGTTACCATGTACTTATGATTATGATAATTTGCTGAAGGAGCCTGAATTTCTACCGGGTAGACAAGCTAGCATTGTTTACAAAGGAAGACGCATTGGCACTTTTGGCATTGTGCATCCAGAGGTATCATTCTTTTCCAAAATTTTCTGAAAGATTTTTTTTAAAAATTTTTTTATAGGAGATATTTTTAGTTTTTAAGATTATTGATTTTGTAATCCTGATGTTTAATTTGTCATCCTTTTGTTCCCTGATACCTGCTAATGCAACAGCATAATACCACTGTACTGGACAGCATAGAGAATAAAAAATATGGAATTTCTTTCTATTTTAGAATCTGGTGACAAGATATTTCAAATTTTGAATTTGGAGCATTGAAGTTTTGATGGATTGTTTTTCACCTGTCATTATTAACAAAGATTATACTTCTGTTCACTTCTAAATGTTTTCCTCCTTTCCCCTAATGAAAAAGATAGAGAATCCGTTTTTACCTTTATTTTTTGTCAAGAGTACTTATAATTGTATCCTTGCTGTGGAGTTCAGGTCTTGAACAATTTTGACATCCCTGATCCATGCTCCTTCCTGGAAGTTAACATAGAGACCTTCTTGTAAGGTTTTTCCATGATTGCTGGTGTAAGTTTCCTAAGATTCTTATTTTATGATTTATGCTGCTTATTGTTGCCTCTTGTATTTTGAACACCATACAGCTTTCCTATTTTAGGATAATAGAACATTCTATTTTATGCTCCTTTTGTGTTGACATTCAATGATATTTCCAGTTTGGTTAAACATGCAGGTACACTGGCATTATTATACCTAGTTGAGATTATAAATATATTTTAGAGGTGTGCAACTTTTGCTACTGAAATCAGGATAAAAAAAGAGAAGCAATTATGGACTGCTGCTTAACCAATTAGCAGAGACATCCATTTGGCTTAGCATATAGTAAAATCATGTACTCTCTGAAAATTGGTTATATCGGTCAGTTTACATGCTTCACTTCAGTAATAATTTCTCACTGTTCCCGTATTTTGATTCAAGGATTAAATGAAGGATTTGTGTGCTTTACATTCCATAAATCTCTTCTAATTTCCTTTCTGGTCTTCATTAATTGGATGGAATTATATTCCTCTCCTTTCTCATTTCTTTTAACCTGAAACACGCCGAAGTTGATTGGAAAACGATTGGGCTGACAATGTGTGAGATTTTTTTTTTTTTTAAAATTAAAATATGTAATATTGTTAAAGGCCTGGTCTAGTGGTCCAACAGTTTAATGTAAGTTTTCTTCACTATGGCAAGAGTTAGATTCTCCTTCTCACTCTCTTCCTCCGAACCACCTGCTTTAATAAAAAATAAAATAAAATATGTAATATTATATATATATCTATTTATTCAATAATAAGTAGAGATTAAATAAAAATATATATTATTTTATAGTTTGAACTGTTTTAAATTGTAAAACAGCAACTGTTTAATAGGAGAAAGCTTTTAGTATTAATGTTATCTCTCCATTAAATAGTTAGTGTTTTATAAATTAATAGAGTTCAGATTATAAAATATATTTTCATAAATAAAAGTTATAAAAATAAATTATTTGTATGTTATTATTGAAGGGTATGATTTAATATTATTTGAAAGTAATAAAAAATTCTTGAGAAGGTTACGTGGCGTGATGAAGCAACACCTGTCAAGACATGGTATTGTTGGTATTCGGAAAATGCCACGTAATTCTGTTTGGAGCATTAAGAAGAGGCCTGCCGGGGATACAGCGGATGAAGATTATGAGGAAACCATGGCAAAGAGCAAGGATGACATTAAGTACGCAACAGCACAGGCGAAGTTATCAGAAGATGAAAGCTTAAGGGTAAGATACAAGCACGGCACCCCATTGGAAGGAGGTAAGATTGCGGATTCTGAACCAGTTGATCTCTTCTCTAGCGCCCACAACATCGCCAAGGCCAAGGCCTCCTCAGATGATGCATCTAATCCGTCTCATCCTCAAGGACCTCAACCCAAAACCGAAACAGGCTCCACCAATCCTGACCCTTCCACCGGTTGAGACTTTCATGCTTCTTCTCTCCTGTGGTTGAACTTTGAGATTAGTTGTTTATCTATCCCAAGTTCCTTTTGATTAAACAAGTATGACACAACAGCTACTGCTAGTAACAGTAATAATAGTCAGTATCCAATAAGATTTGAATTAAAGCTCTCTTTATCTAATTACTTCATGTTTGATGTAGTGTAGCTGTTGAATAACAGTTAATAGATATTATTTACACCATAAATTATAAAAATTTAAAATCGTCGACCGTGATAATGACACCTCTTGGAAAAATATTTCTTTCTTATTTTTAGCAAAATAAATGACACGTTCATATCCAGATTTTACATGTGCATGCTACAAGAGAGTTCGTATCCAGATTTTACATATGCATGCCACAAGAGAGTTTTAGGGGAAACAGATATGTTATTAACAATTCCCTAACAGTTACTACTAGTACCATTAATAACAGTCAACATCCAATGCAAATAGCATGCTAGAAAAAAAAAATGGTATTGACATGTTCTGGTTTTTAGGCCAGACGTGCCCTAAAAACAAAACTTTTAAACTCCCGTGGTTAACTTTCATTTATGTTCGTTGGAGAGTTGTTAGACTTAACTATTTTATTTTTCTTTCTACGTTGATATTATTTGTACCAAATAAGAGAAAAATGAGATTTAACAATATTCATTCCACTCCACTCTGTCATTGAATTGATTCGATCAACCTGTGTTGATTTAGTCGAGTCCATTAGCAACCTGAGTTAAACATTAATCACTAGTATATTAAGCATTTCATTCTTACATCTGTGCTTGGGTTGAAGGTTCTGAAACTATAATTATATGTAGAAAACTCTTAAACCTTATAGTGTAGATGTAATTAGAACCTTATTTTGGTAGCACAAAATTGAAGAAAATCAGAATGTGTTAATAATTAAAATATTATGAATAACAATAAGTAAATAAAAATATTATTAATGAATTAACATGAAAGAATATAACTCAATAAAAATATTTAAATAATTTTATGAAAAATTTTAAACTGAACCGTATTTGGACCGGTTTCGATTGAAAAAAACTAGTCCAAGACTGGCCCATTATATAGACCAATCCTGGCCTGAGTTTGACCCAGGCAGGTCCCCCCAACCAAGCCAGGCTCATTTTGGCCCAACAAGTTGGCCATGGGCCCATCTCAAAAGTGATACCGATAACCATTATCGACACTCGCTCGGTTCTAGTCATTTATTTGTTTAGTAATTTACAGTTACAGACCACAAGTCTCCGGGTCAGCTTGGGCTCGAACCCTTGCAGCAGAGTGGCGGGACCCGCCGGTCCAGCTCCGTTCGCACTCAAGAGGCAAAATGGCCATCAACTCTCAATTCATCTTCTTTCCAGATCCATATCAG
>BPVZ01000073.1:108760-126064 GCA_020521535.1 Rubroshorea leprosula | reverse complement strand
AGAAGAGGAAGAAAAAAAAAGGAAAAGAGGATGAGCGAAATTATTTTGTTTTATTTTTTAAAAATATAAATAATAATAATATGACTTGGCATAAACAAAATTCCACGTTTAACATATTTTTAGTTTGTTTTTGCCACGTCATCAAAAAAATTATAAAAAATGCCATGTAAGCGAGTTAACGATCGAAATTAACAGAAGGACTAACGGAGTGCATTTCGTATAGTCGAGGGATCAAAAAAGTGCAAAAAATTGTTAAGGGACCAAAAATGTGCAAACCACTAAAGTTGAGGGACCAAATCTAGCATTTAACCATTTATTTATTTGTTTAGTAATTTACAGTTACAGTCTTACAGACCACAAGTTTCCGGGTCAGCTTGGGCTCGAACCCGTTGCAGCAGAGTGGCGGGACCCAAGTAGACCGGCGGTCCAGCTCCGTTCGCACTCAAGAGGCAAAATGGCCATCAACTCTCAATTCATCTTCTTTCCAGATCCATATCAGCATTATTTCCAGCGCATAGAAACAGAAAAATTCACCAAGATCTAACTCCCAACACCACCAGATTATAATAATATGTAAAATTGAAAATCATCTCTTCCTCCTCCTCCTCCTGATCCCATTCCAGGGTTTATGAATTTCTGAGCAAGCTTGTACAGAAGCTCTAGTGTTTTTTTTTTTTTTCATGATTTCTAGAGCTTGAAAATGGATCTACAGCCTTCCCTATCGGGAAGGTACCCAAACGATTCTCCCACAACCACTTCCTCTTCCCTTTCCAAAACTGTCTCCGATGCCGGTATCCAAAACCTCTCTTCTATCCTCAACAACCCTCTCGCTGGCAAATCGGACGCTTCCTGGATCGGATGGTTGTCCTCCTCCACCTCCGTTTCTCCTCCTGAATTCGCTCCCCTAATCTCAACCAAGGCCTCCACCGATCTCGCCCGATCTGACTTCCAAGGCTATGTCTCTTCAATCTCTGAATCCTATCACCGTTTTGAGGACATTCAAAAGCACGCCACAAAGGAGAGCCTCGATGTGGACAGCATTGGCGGCCAGGGGGAGGCGCTCGTCGCGTGCTTGCGTGAGGTCCCCGCCCTTTATTTTAAGGAAGACTTTGCATTGGAAGATGGAGCCACGTTCCGTGCCGCCTGCCCCTTCGCCAACGTTTCCGATAACCTGGTGCTGCAGGAGAAGCTATCGCATTACTTAGACGTAGTGGAGTTGCATTTAGTTAAGGAGATTTCGCTACGCTCCAATTCATTCTTTGAGGCGCAGGGACAGTTGCAGGACTTGAATGTCAAGATTGTGGAGGGCTGTAGTAGGATTCGGCAGTTGAAGGAGACAATTCGACTTTTGGACTCTGATTTGGTGGATTCTGCCAGGCAGATTCAAGAGTTGAATGACACAAAGAGTAATTTGTTAGCACTACAACGCAAGTTGAGGCTTATATTATATGTTAACCAGGCATTATCAGCTCTTAAATTGGTCAGTATTTGGATGGATTTTGTGCAGAGCTCTTTTAACTATTAAATTTTGTTGCAAGCTTTAGGCTCTGCGTGATTTCGTATGCCATGTCTATGTTCTGCCAATTGATTTATCCAGTGATTTATAAAATTTAGTTGTCCTTTTGCACATTTTTGTTTAATCTAGTAGGTCTTCCTTTTCATATGATTCTTAAACTTGTTTAGGTCCTGGGAAGATATTTTATAATCTACCTGTTCAGTGTCTGTTTTGTTAGTTCTTGGGAAGGGGTTGATATATTTCCTGTTGAACAGCTTGTTGCATCTGCTGATTGTGCTGGAGCTTTGGATGTCACTGACGATTTGCAGCATTTGCTGGTATGTTTTTGTTGATTGATATGATTATGGATTAAATTTTGTTATCTGGTTCTTGCCATGTCTTGAATCCTCATTCTTGAATGTCATACTGAGTGCAGTGTACTAAGTTAGGATGAAAGGAGTAGGAAATCTATCTTCTATCCTTGTGTTTGTTTAGTTATCCATGGAATTGAAGGAAACTGAAATTTTGGGGCATAGTCTGGTTAGTAGCAAATATGGGAAAGGCCTGTGTTAATTCCCTTTAGACCCCAGTTATATGAAGTTTTAGATGGAGTACCTTAAACTTTACCTGTCTAATTATTCTTATAACATTTGTAATTAAATTGATTGGAACTATTAAGGAAAATTAAGGCAATGAACTAGGAGAAAATTTTGATGGAAATTTTGTTCCTACCTTTCTTCCTTCATGCTGTGACTGTGTTTTATCAATTAGTAGTTGCTAGGTTTGTTTCTTGACATTAAAAAGTAAGAAAGAGAGCATTCACTGGCATACAATTTCTAGTATTTTAAACAATTTCTGTCTTTTTATAGGATGGGGATGAGCTCACTGGTTTACATTGCTTCCGCCACCTTCGCGATCATGTAGCAGCTTCGATAGATTCCATAAACAGGTACCTTTTTCAGTTCTGGTGACATTAACTCAAGAAATATCTGCATATATTCACAAACTTCCTGTTCTGAAAATAATTAATCAAGATGCTTTATTATTATTCATTATTCCTTTTGGCAGTATTCTTTCATCAGAATTTATGCGTGCTTCAATACATGAAACTGGAGATACAGATTCAGTTATATTGTCTAAAGCAAAAGCCAGAGCTTCCATATCTGTAAATGGGAAAGATGATGAAGTAAGTGTAATGATCATATGCATTGTGTGCAGTATGTTATCTTAGTTGACAGTGAATAACAAATCTTGTATTCAGTTTTCTCTATCTGCCATGAATAAGGCCCTCTCCTGAGTCCTGACCCTGGGGAGGCTCACTGCTTGAGCTTATCAAGTAATTTGGAAGGGAGTATTTGAATTTGCTTTTATGACAAGATCTGTAAGATTGCTTATTATGTATAGGTTCTCCATGTTCTTTGATGTATTGTATTTGGTGACTAATTTAGTCACTTTTGTAAATTACCCAAGCTAGTGTTGTAAAAAGCATGCGTAGGTTTTGAATCTGCTTTTAATTATTTTCTCATGGTTATTTTTAGATGTTATGTGTAAGTTTAATGATGCACATTATCTGACCATTGGAATCGTATGTCAGCAGGTTAAGTTACATGAGGAAGAAACCTTTAATTTTCGGGATCGACTTCTCCCTCTCATCGTTGGTTTGCTCCGAACTGTGAGTGATTATCTCTAGCTCTTCTTCCATGATACAGTTTTTACACCTAAGATTGTGAATTTGTGATTATGTGTTAAACTCATTCTTTAGCTCACTTGGTCTTCTGTGAATATCTAGACATTTAAACTTTGATTGATTAGTGAAAGTTCAGTATGCTGACCTCCTTTTCTCACTATTTTGTAAAGTGATTATGATAAGAACACTACTAAATTTGCTAATTCTTTTTTTTTTTTTTTCATTCCCTTTAAATGTAGTTTTAATAATTGTTCTGTGATTTTTTGTTTGTTATGTTTTGGTGAAGTTCTGAGGTTATTTACATCAGTGTGATTTGGTTTAGCTGCTTGCCTGTTTGACTTGGAGTTGAAATTTGTTTTGACCTAAAACAGAGATACTATTTCCTTCTGTTCGTTCAGTGGTAGAATTGATTTTAATATAGACAAGCATGTTTAATGATTGCTTTCAGGCAAAGCTCCCCTTTGTGTTGAGGATATATCGTGATACACTTACCGCTGATATGAAAACAGCTATTAAGACTGCAGTTGCAGAGCTGCTTCCTATTCTTGTTGCCCGGCCTTTGGAGTCAGAATTTTCACCTGCAGAGCGTATAGCTGATACAGATGGTAAAAGTTAACTTTACCCTAAATCTTAAGTTCTTAACATGCATTATGTATATATAATTACATTTTTTATCATTAAACTTCATTTCTCATCTCTACCAACTAGATAGTGGTTTTTCCCTACATTTTCTGTTCCATCCAGTCTATTAATACTTGGAATGTGATCTAAGGTGGAGGTTCATCACTCGCAAGCAAGTTGAGGAGCTTGTCATCTGAAAACTTTGTTCAACTTTTAGCTGCTATTTTCAAGATTGTACGGGTAATGTTTACTTGACTACTTGTGGACTAGCAGTTGGCATTGAAATTTGTAAATGGCATGGTTTACAAATTCCTGTGTTGTGAGATATATATGGTTTGCTTAAGTTATGAAGATGTGTTTTTGGAGGATAAATTAAATCATTTGATGCAAGAAATAAAAATTACAATATGGTTCTTGAATCTGTACACATAACATATACAATACAGCTATAAATTACTGAGTAGTATTGGATTATACCAGAAAGATAATTAATTGGGTTTATCAATGACTTTATCACTTTTACCAAAGCATATCTGGAAGAGACTTACCTGGAAAAGCAGCTAGACACTTGTTCAATATTCAATTGTTACTTGATTTCTTCAAATAAAGTTACAGCTTCTGAGCAACCTATGAATCAACTTTTTGTCAGTCTACTATAGAAAACCACACTGGCTTGTAGGAACTATCTCTAAAATCTTTAAAAACATTATCTTCATTGATTTAACTAGGGGGATGCTCTTTTCTATTTAATAATTGCCCTTGCATGTCATAGCTTATTAACATGCACAAATAAGCTTTGTTTTGATGAATTTATGATAATAAACAGTCTGATCTCTTTTCTGTACAAACCTCATGTTTCTTGTTACCTAAGATGTAATATGATTTCACTTATTTTAGTGAATGCAGGCTCATTTGGTGCGAGCTGCTGAAGTGAAGAAGGCTATTGAATGGATTATGTGCAGTCTTGATGGTCATTATGCTGCTGATTCAGTTGCTGCTGCAATTGCTCTTGGTGCCATGGCTTCAGAATCAGCTCAAGAGAATGATGGTCAAGGTGGATCACTTCTGCCTTATACATCTGCAAAAAGTGCTGCCAAGGTTCCCCCACCTTCAGTGAAAGCAAATGAAGCAATGAACCCTTCAAATATGTCCAGAAATTTCAGGTTCAGCCCATCATTCATCTGTTACCTTTTTTTTTCCTGACAATGTTGCTAATATTATTCACCATAATTACATTAATTTTATGTTTTAGATATTAATTTCATCATATTTTTCAATCTTTTACATTTTCTGTACAGTAAAATACATTGTTGAATCATTTTTTGGAGAGACCATAGATCTAATACCTTGAATTTAAATAAAAATACCAAATGATTGTAAGGGTTAACTGAAAACCTTTTCAACATTAGGATGGAGCTGTTCTATTCAGTGACTAGAGTTGAAATGAATGAGTCCAAATCACCACTCAGTTTAATAGATTCATTAGATTATGAATCATGATAATCTTCTGACATCTTTAGGATATCATTAAAGTTCTATTTAATTAGTACAAGATATATCTTCTAATCTGCTGACTCCACTCAGGAATGAATACAAATGGCATGGTTTCAAAATTGACTTTTTCATGTGTATGAACAAGCTGAATCAACCTGATGTAGCTCTGCCTGCTTTTGGCCATGTATGGGCACATTACTACAAATCAGATTTTTAATACAAAAGAATGGGGTGCAACTGCACTGCTTCGGATGAAGATATTACCATGTGATAATAGCATAACCTAAAATCACAAGTTTCTAAGGACCTGTCTAACTTGTGTGTATATATTTCTTCAACAGTCACCAAATCTCCAACAGGCCACTATGGTGTTAGCTTCTGCTTAGTCTCTCTAGGTTTCTATTTAAGACCCTTCCAAGTCTTAGCATGTTTTGTAATTAACATTCTTGATGCCTATTATGATATCACCATAGTGCCTGTTTGAATGAGACTTGCCCAACAGATTTTGAACCCTATCTCTGTTACACATTTTGCTTCTATACCATCTCCTATAACCATTTCCTTCTTTTTAACTTAATGCTAAATAAAACTGTAGAAGGTAAAATCTTAAATTATCTATGTTTGGCATTTCTTCCTTGTTATGGGTTCAGTTCTAATCTTCTAATAAAATGTGCCTGTTGACAGAGCTGATGTATTGAGAGAAAACACAGAAGCAGTTTTTGCAGCTTGTGATGCTGCTCATGGAAGGTGGGCAAAGCTCCTCGGGGTCCGTGCTGTTCTTCATCCTAAATTGAGATTGCAAGAGTTTTTAAGCATATATAACATCACCCAAGAATTTATAAGCGCAACGGAGAAGGTATTCATCTAATGCCTTTTATACATTGAATTCTATCAATTTATCTGGTCGTGATTGTGATGCCATTCTGGTTGCATTAACAGATTGGTGGAAGGTTGGGGTATAGCATCAGAGGAACACTACAATCACAGGCCAAAGCCTTTGTTGAATTCCAGCATGAATCACGAGTGAGTTTTTTTATTCTGTTTACTAGTTGGATTACCATATTCTTTCTATACAGGACTGATTTTTTTTTTTTAACTGTCTGCTATATAGATGACAAAAATTAAGGCAGTACTTGACCAGGAAACCTGGGTGGAAGTGGATGTACCAGATGAATTTCAGGCTATTGTCAATTCACTATTTCATTCTGAAGCATTGATTTCTGGAAACACAGATGAGAATGAAAGTAAAATCACAGTTAAATACAATTTAGTGATTGCAAATGATGATGGTTCACTGAGGACAGATACTGGAAATCTTGATGTTCAACAGCAAAATGAGCAGACTGAATCTAGTGCCAAAACTGATAATAAAACTTTAAAGGATAATTTACCGTCATCTCAAAGTAACAGCAGTAACACAAAGGACCGTGGAAAATCTACTGCTCAAACACTTGTATATGGAGATGTTGGTTATCACATGGTAAACTGGTTAGTTATCTCATTTCAATATTTTTATACGTTATATGTAGTTTTATGCACTTCTCACCTTTAGTTGTGATTCCGAAATTTGGATTACTGTGAAATTCATTTTTTATTTTTTGATATGATTGCGTTGTCTGCTTAATCATATTTATATTCCCACATTGCATCCATTTTATTTTTGGCAGTAGTGGTAGAAGTTAGCAAATGATGCCTGATGTGGCAACAATAAGGCTGATGATATTTTTTTTTCATTCTTTTGTTTCTTTCAGTGGCTTAATGTTGTTGAAGATGTTGTCAGAGTACATTGATATGAATAATCTGTTGCCAGCACTTTCTTCAGAAGTTGTTCACCGTGTTGTGGAGATCTTGAAATTTTTCAACACAAGAACTTGCCAGCTTGTTCTGGGTGCAGGTGCCATGCAGGTTCAATTTTTAAGCTCTATAATTAAAATTTAAATGGTGATTAAGAATTCTATTAATCAAATTAAGAAAAATAAATTAAAAACCAGATCAATACTTGTGTCACCTATACAATCCATAAAATTTACTTCTAATTAAACTTTTAATGTGAATGAAGAGTACATAGTTATGTCTGAGGAAAAATTATAAAGCAAAGATGGGTGATGGAAGAGTGAAAGATTGAAAGAAGAGGTTAAAGAGGGAGTTAAAAAAGCTATGATTGGGTGATGGAAGGGTGATAGATTGAAAAGAAAAGTAAAAGGAAGGGCAAAAATGGGAGACTAGGAAACAAATATGAAGTGATGAAAGGTTTAGTGGGCACAAAAAAGAGAGAATTGATGCAGGCCCCTTTGCCAGCATAAAAGAAGAAAAAATCAAATCTAAAAAATCCAAAGAAGACAAAAGACCCCTAATTACTTGTCATTTCAGTGATTAGATGTGTGAAATATTCTTGTTTGTGCTCATATTTGTTGCTCCAAATGGTTTGCAAGTGTTTTGTCTTGAAATTATTCTCATGTGCCCTCCAAAATCACTGAGTTGTTTTCTAAGAAGTTATCTGGCTTATCTCATGCTTCATATGAAACTTAATTAAGGTTATTGTATTCATTATTTTGAATTGTGTTTGTGTTATTGCAGGTGTCTGGTTTGAAGTCCATTACTTCTAAGCATTTGGCATTGGCAAGTCAAGTCATTAGTTTCACATATGCTATTATACCTGGTATGCGATCATAAAAGTTTTAGGCTAATCTATTATTTATGCTTTCATTTTATGGTTTTGCACCATTATTAATGTTGCATTTCTGTTACATGATTTGAGTGTGACTTGAAATCTTGCCAACTAATCCACGAATTGTCTGCCTCTTTTTTCTGGACCAAGACATCAGGCGGACCCTTTTTCTGAAAGTTCCTGAGCCTCGAAAGGCACTGTTGCTATCAGAGTTTGATCGAGTAGCTCAGGTATATCATTGGCTTGGTCTCTTATCTTCCTTATTTGCTCTTTACTCCTTCCTCTGGGCCAGAGTGTTATTTTGGGAGCACTTCTCAACTTTTTTATTAAGAGTTTATATTTTCATAAGATACTGCAATCAATTTTTTATGATATTAACATTTTTTATCAGTGAAATTCCTTAAGTCTCCTTCCCAGGTTAAATAACTTTTTAACACTATATGCTTTGATTTTATTTATTTATTTTTTTAATTTTTTTTTTTTAATTAAGGACTATAAGGTTCACCGGGATGAAATACATACGAAGCTTGTTCAGATAATGAGAGAAAGATTACTGGTTCATCTACGTGGACTGCCCCAGATTGTTGAAACCTGGAACAGACCTGAAGATGGTGATTCTCAACCAAGCCAGTTTGCTCGATCCCTTACAAAGGTTACTACTGTGATTAAACAAACAATTTATAATATTATTATTATTCTGTCTCTGCTGGTCTACTACTGGCTGTTATCATATTTTTGTTTCTTTTTTCTTTTCCTTGTAAAAAACTAAGAGTTAAGTCTCGGTTTTGTGTAATGTGCTTTATCTGGAGTTTTCCTTCTAGATTCTTTTTGATAAACCATCACTTTTGTGAGGAGAGTGCATTTCTACGAGGAAAGAAAAATATGTTAATATGAGAATATGAGAATTTGTTTCAAGGACTACTATTTGTCTTTGTTTTTGTTCAAGTGAATAATTCTTTGTTAGTTGATGATTGGATTTTCTATTTACTTCAGGAAGTTGGCTATCTCCAACGTGTCTTATCTCGAACTTTGCATGAAGTAGATGTTCAAGCAATTTTCAGGTAACGCAAATTAAATATCTGAGTTTTTTCTTTCAACTGTGTTATCTTTATATTATATCATTCTGTAACTGGTAATACTAGCTATTCTGTAACTTCTAAAGAACTTGTATCCATTGCTTGACTAGCTCCTTATATTGCATGCCTATTACTCCTTGGAATTTATTATTTAAATATCCATGTCAGATGATTCTATGTAATGTAGCTTCTGTTAAGTAATCAACTAATTAGTTCTTCTTTCTGGATAAACAATGAAGCAAAATGACTTCTTTGCTGAATCCTTCCTGCAATGTAATTTGTGGCGTGCATTTGTTGTAGGCAAGTGGTCGTAATCTTCCATTCACAAATATCGGAAGCATTTTCACGATTGGAGATCAGCACCCCTAAGGCAAAAGAAAGGTAATTCTAGCATGGTGTTCGATATTTATACAAACATCAAACGTTATTGCTTGGTTTAGAAAATGATTGTTTATTTTAATTTGATTAATGGCTATAGTCTATGTAATGGATTATTTTATTTTTGTATATCAGATTACATTGTGACATAGCACACATCCTTGGATGCATTCGATCATTGCCTTCTGATAACGTGAGCAATTCATCTACTCCTAACTGGGGGCAACTCGATGAATTCTTGGCACAAAAATTTGGCGGTGAAGCTGGTTAATGCCTGTTTTGTTGTAAAGTAGCAAAATTGATTGCTTCCCTTAGGAAGCACATCTGAAGGAACAATTGGGGAGGATGTTTAAACCCATCACCTTGTAGATTTAAATTAAGGTAAGGTTCTTTTCTCGTGTTCATTTTTTCAATGAGATCAGTATTTGAAAGTTTTTAACCCTGGCCTACGGTAACATCTTTATATGAATGGTCTTGTCTCGTGACCATAATATAAATGATAGCTTCCTACTGATTGGATTTCTTCCAGTTTTTGATTTGCTTACAGGTAGATGTTAAAAATCTTTTGTATCACATTCAATCATTGCAACGGGAGGCGGCATCTTCATTTTCATGTTCTTGCAGTCATACTTGATAGTACAGTTTTTGTAATACCCCGTATCATCCACATTTTGGTCTCTTGAATCTTGATGTAGTTTTCGGGTAAAAACTGAACGAATCGATTCTGTCTCACTTTTTTTGTTCAGTTGAGTGATTGTAGTGGGACTACTAATGTTTCCAGTCATCTCAAGGCGAAATTTGATTATTTCTAGCTTAATTGTATCATTATTCGATTAAGAATTTTTTTTTCTTATCAGCATTATTCGATTAAGAAATAATAACAACCTGTCTCTCATTTGTTCTTTACTACACCCTTGGATTTGAAATTTAGATGTTTTTTCCACCCTATTTCACATTGAAAATTGGTTCATGACTTATTTAAGTACGTAAATAGATAAAGAGAGTAGGGAAAATCAATGTCTTGGTAATTAAATGACAAGATAGGTAATGAAAAAAATTAAAATATTTTTAATAAATTAACACATGAAAAATTTTATTAAGGGTATTTAAATAATTTTATATAAAGTTTTAACATTTAAAAAATAAGAACTTTTTTTTTCATGGACAAATCAGCAAAAGATTATAGCTGAATATTATGAGTATGTGCCCTTAATAACATTTCATTAATGGTATTTTGATAATTTTAAATTAGTGCTGGTTAATGGCACAATGGTAATATCGATTTTCAGTTCTGCTTAAACAAATAAGAAAATGGTTTGTTATTTAATTCTTGCATCGTTAACGTGGATGAGAAAGATTACTACTCCCTCCTTTTAAATTATATATTTGACGTTTTTGAGAGAGGATTAAGGAAAGTAATAATTTTTTTTTTTAATTTCAGGGATAATTATGTTTAAAGTATTAATTTATCTTTTTGAGATTCATTTTTTACTCTTCCTTTCAGTAAAGATGATAATTAATGTCTTATAGTAAAATAGAAAGATAATAGTAAATAGTAGTATTATATTAAAAACTGAAAAATGACAATTAAAATTTTAAAATAGAAAAAAAAAAAGAGTTTCAACTAAAATGTGTGGAAAGGAGGTAGTTTTATTCTCCATATCCAATTAGCAAAAGCTTAATTATTAGTGAACTGTATTTTGGGTAAATGTTGGCCCCACCCCCACAGGCCTATGTTACACATGTTATAATTCTAATGAGAACCAAGCTTGAGTTTCAATTCAAACTCCTGCCCAATGGGTAGATTCAGTGACGAAATTTCCAACGTAAAAAACCTTGCATCTTCACCATCCCTCATTGTCCTTTGAACTGATCCCGCATCCATCACTCTTCCATTGCTCATCCCTAACCAATAATCATAGCCCTTCAATTTCCCAACATTTTCAATCCCTATAAAACTAATTTTACTTATAATCCACTTTTGTCTTTGAGCAAATTCCCCCTTCTCAACCTTGGATCTAACAATGACCTCATTATTCCTATGCTTCCCATAGAATTTCACCAAACTCCAATTCTTTCCCTTTCCTCCGATCTCCACTTCCACTCCATCATCCAAGAACACTTTCCCCCTCATGTTTTCACGGCTGACGACCACCAATAGCTGGAATGGTGTCTCCCGGGCTGCTTTTGTGGTCATGGCTTCTCCTTGCATGGCTATAATGTTTCCTTCTCGGACATGCACGTTTATATGCTCCGGAGGAGCATCAAGTGTCACGTATTTCCCTGCCTCTGCACTCACTGACTTGGAGTAATCAAAGAGGTCAAACCAATTTCCTGCCGGAAAGTAAGCGTCAACGGTGACTGCTCCTGGCTTCAACACAGGTGACACCATTACACCTTTACCTATCAAGAACTGGGAATCAATTTCATAGGTTTGGGGATCTTCAGGGAATGTGAAGAAAAGAGGACGTGCAATGGGTGTCCCTTTTTTGTGTGACTCGTACATTAACGTGTAGAAGTACGGCAGGAGGCGGTACCGGAGGCCGAGCACCTCCCTGGCCGCTGCAGCAACCGAATCCCAGAGATACAGCTCTTGACGAATTGTGTCCTTGGCAGAATGATCTCTAGCAAAGGGGTAAAATGCCCCTAGCTGCAATATAATTCACACATCAAATTTAACTTTCAAAATTAGCTACAAATGCAAGTAATTAATGAATCGGAAGACTGACCTGAATCCATCGGCAGCATAGTTCTTCAGTGGTATTCAGAGAAAAACCACAAATATCCGCTCCGACCATCGGAATTCCAAAGATTCCGGAATTCAGAATGGATGAGATTGAGTAAGCCAAATCATCCCACGTCGCCGCATTATCTCCGGTCCAGTGGGCTGCATACTTTCCGGAGCTGACAAAACTGGATCTACTTAGTATAAACGGCCGTTTACCAGTCACCTCGATCAACGCCGAGTGAGTGGCTCTGCTTTCCAATAAACCGTACAGGTTGTGGGCATTATACTCAGTTATGTTCCCAAAATGCATAGAGGTTGCCGGAACTGTGTTGTTATTAATTGGCCGGTGATTTCCGTCGTTATTAATTTTGTAAGGAGGATCGTCCAGTGTAGAATTTTGGGTTGGAGGGGAAGTTATGAAATTGGAAATCTCATTCATATCAATCCAGAGACCGTCCACCGGAAGAATATCCCTGAATCTCTTAATCTCACCGGCCCAAAATGTTTCAGCCACCGGATTCGCGAAATCAGGGAAGTAGACCGGACCAGGCCAGACTTCGCCCAAGTAAGGAGCACCGTCACGTTTGATGAAGACATCGGCTTCCATTCCTCTGACGAATGTCTCGTAGGTATTGTTCACGCTAATTCCTGGATCCAAAATCAACACATATTTCTGAGCATTTTTGTGAAGCTTATCGACGAATTTTTTCATGAGGTCCGCCGGAAAATTGACTGGATCGAGAGTGAAATCCTTATACCCGTCCATGTAATCAATGTCCGTCCACATGACTTCAAGAGGGATTCTGGCCTTTGCATACCCGGCCACCACACCGGTGATATCCGACACGTTTTTGTAACCGTATCGGCATTGATGAAACCCGAAAGACCAATACGGCATAGGGGCAGGGCGGCCGATCAGTTCTGTATACTGCTCTATAACCATCGCCGGCGACGGTCCGGCGAAGAGGTACAAATCAATCACGCCACCGATGACCTTGTAAGTTATCCTGTCTCCGCCGTAGACGATGTCCATGCCATTGCTGTTGAGCAGCAAAACGCCGTGAGCGGCTCCGCCGGATCTGAGGTCCAAGTAGAAAGGGTGGGACCCATAAAGATTGACATCTAGATTTGCGCTTGCCAGGTCAGCATTCCAGAGTGTATACGTGTCATTGGGTTTCAACTTTAACGACTTCTTTGTGTGCTCTCCCAGACCGTACAGAGATGACGTGTCGTTAGGCAGCCAGGAATAGAGTTGGATGTACTGGTCCTTGAAGACCAAGAAAGTGGCTGGATCGGACGTGTCCGGCGACGTGTCGAACAGGACTTCGCCGGAGGAGACGCGCGACACGGAGAAGCCGAATGGGGTGGTGTTGCGGAGGCGGAAAATGAGTTCTGAGGTGGAATCCGACACAGAGTGGTCTGCTTGAGAGGGGATCTGATGGATTTCCGGCATGGAGCGGTGAGCATGGTGGGAGTGGCGAGCGTGGTGGGAGTGGCGGTGGATGATCTCTTCTGGGATTTCCCATCTTTGGTGTTTTGGATCTGTGATTCGGATTCTCAAACGCCGGTTGGTCTCCAAGCTGCATGTAGGAGGAGAAGAGGGTTATATTTAAAAAAAAAAAATTTTTCTTGAAATAAAAAGAAAGAAAAATCATAATCCGTCGAGAAAATAACTCGTAGTTTGTAAGTTAAACAGCATATGAATGCTGGTAGTAAGATTCTTGTTCGTTTTGTCCTTTTATTTTTAGTAGTATTCACTATAGTCCCTTTACTTGATTCTTGTTCGTTTGAATCTTCTTGCTTTTAAAAAGGGATAACTTCTATGAAGTTTTTTTTAATATGTTAATTGTAAGATAATTTTTATTATGTAGTTTAATATGGTAAAAATTTAGATTGAATCATAACTTTATAATTAGGAGCACGTTAGTCTTATCATCATACTACATAACCTATGGGAAGACTGGTCTTCCATGAAGATGAGCTGATGGCATACAAATTAAAAACTGAATGTAATACTTAACTAGTTGGAATTATCAATCATTTAGAGTGTTAATGTTTTTGAGATTTGGTTTTGCTCGTGCAAACAACCTCAACCTACCTAGCATAAGCGGGACTTACAATATTGTTAGGAGCATTTAACAGTACAGGCCAACCAAAAAAAAAAAATTTTTCTCTATGTTTTCGAAGTAGTTTAGGGAAAAAAAAATGGCTTTTCTCACATGCCCCTGTTAGGAGCATTGCATTGCTTTGAACAACGGCTCCTGTATAGATAGAGGGCGTATTGTCTGGATCATGCCGTGTGTTAGAGAAGGTGTATTATTATTATTATTATTATTATTAGAGTTACTTTGTGAGTGAATAGAATTCGAAATCGAATTTAGTGAAGAATATTATGCAAAGAGCAATCAGTTAATCCACTTAGAGCTTCACCATAAAGTGTCATATTTTAAACTTTAATTCTAATCAATTACTAATTTATTTAAGAACTAATTTAATTAAATTACTTAATAGAAATAGGACAATAAAGAGCCTTTTTTTTCACTAAGTTTTATGATAAATCAAAAGTTGAGTGCATGATACTACCATACACTATACAGTGAAAAAGAAAAATGAAAATGAAAATGTCAAGGAAGGGGAAGCGACTTGATTTAGTGAAAGGAGGAAACGACTCCAGGTATCTACTGTAAAAGTGAAACAACCTTGTAATAAAACAAAAAGAAAAAAAAAATCTCTTAGATGAAGTCACAGGAGAGAAGTTAAATGTTCACGTTATGAATTTTAAATTTCAATAGTAGAATAAGGTTATTGGAAGGGCTATTTCTGATTAATCAAAGTATCAAACAATATAAAAAATAATAATTACGAAAGGAAAAATGATAAGTGGGATAATTTCTATTTAGGATGAGGTGATAGGGAGATGATTATTTTAGGTAGGTAGTTAAAAAGCAATTTTTTTTAACAGTGTTATATATATAAAAACTTCTTCTTTTTTTTTTTTGAATTTGGAAAGTTAAGATGAAAGGTATTGAAAGAGATGAGATTTAAAACCTACACAAGGTGAGATATCATTTTATAATTAGTAAGTGATCACTCGAGTCATTTAAGATTTTTTAACAAGTTATCTTTTATAAAAAAACAAAAATGGGAGAGATTTGATTTTAAAGCTAGTGAGAATTTTGGGAGTTACCATTATTTCACTCAAAATTCTTAGGTAAGAAGTTACTTTTTAGCACTTGGCCCTTAAAGCTTCGATGCATTCTTCCGACCAGGTTCGAAACCCATTCCTTGCAAAATATGTAAAAAAAAAAAAAAAAAAAGAAGTATAAAAAAACTTCCAATCACAACCCGAACACCTTTTAACCTCTAGAGCGGATACCGGGGACATTAACACTGACGTGGTATCTTCGATGTCACAACTTATCATGTCATTATTTCTTTTTTTTAATTCCATTGATTCAGCGGCCACCCTCTTTTTTGTTAAAAGATTTTTTATGTAAATTTTAAGACGTGGGATTTGAATTCAATCTTTAATATTCAGAAAAATTAATAAAATAAAAAAATTATTAATATGACATATTATAATGGGTCAAAATTACCACTGAGTGGTATTCTTAAGATAGCTTTCTCCTCAAACGGTTTTGGATCCAATTTGCCAAATAAGACCACCAACCATGGCTCTAAAAGCGTTGGGATGAATCATTATTTATGCCAATAACAAATGCTAGGAGCCGACCGTTTCTGCACCCTACCCTAATGCAATTTGTGGAGTGCAATGCTAAGTATCCTAGCATTTCTGTTATATAATATACCATTAACTCTGGTTCCGTTTTTAAAATGTTGCTATCGTAATTATAAATAAATACAAAATTAATTTACATTGTGTAATTATTTTTAATATAAATAAATGAATAAATTTGATAAGTTAAAGGTGTATGGTATACTTTATTATATAAAAATATGTTTAGATTTTTTTAAAAAATTTAAGACTAATATCTTAGGTATTGTAGATGGCCAAAAAAAATGTATTGGGTATTATATTTTATTAAATAGAAATGAAATTTAAATATATATTTAAAACAAAAATTTTCAAAATGTGAATTATATTTGATCTTCAATGTGTAACTCTATACAAACAACATTAACATTTAGATTTAAAAAAATATATATTTTCAATAACTATAAGTCCTATGTTTATTTTAATTAAATCATATTAAGATAAAAAAAATGATATATTAGATGATAAAAAGAACATATATCACAAAAATATTTCTTTTTTTTTTTTCAAATGGTTTTTGATAATCGATTAGTTATTCATTCATCAAATCAGTGAGTAGTTTCTTGGTGAATCCTTTATTATAAGCTATTTTTGAAATTCTTTTCATTCATCATTACTGTGGAATGAAATCAAATTTGATGGTAAAAAAAATGACATGATAGTGAAAAGAAATGGTATGGGTTATATTAGTATTTTTAAAATAAATCTCAGTTAATTTATATTGTATGTTACATTACAACATATTTTAGACTTTAATAAATTAGAAATTAGAAAGGTAAATAAAGGGTAGTGGATCATTATTATGAAAAACAAAATAAAGTGCATAAACACCAAAAGGTATATAATGTTTAAAAAGCTTTAATTAAAATTTATTGAGAAATTAAAAAAAATTATATAACCAAAAGTTACAATTATAATATCATAATTGAAATACTAGGAATATAAATAGTAGGAAGCAAATTTGAAGAGATAGAATTATGACAATACAAAATTAATGATAACTAAGAGAATATCTTAAAAGAGAAGAATAATGAAATATATCTTTTTTTTTTAAAATAAAGAACTACACATGAAGAAGAAAACAAAAAATATTAGAAAAAACTATAATTACATATATAGCCGTTATGTGTTATATATATAATCTTATATTTTTATTCTTTATAAATTTTGAGTATCTATTCACCCTCCTTGATTTTAATGTGTTATGTATATATATATATATATATTATATTATATTAGAATATTAAAATAACAATAGGAAAACAAGAACATGAGATGATAAAAAAGGTTCAACTTATAGTATTAAGTAGATTTATTTAAATAATTTATTCTTTTATAATTAAAATAAGGTTTAAGTACCATTTTGGTCCCTCGACTTTTGA
>BPVZ01000073.1:68133-82170 GCA_020521535.1 Rubroshorea leprosula | reverse complement strand
TGAAAAACCAAATAAGAGACACCTCTTCCAATAATGTACCAAATAGGAGACATCGTTAACAATAATTTCTTAATTTCTTTAAGTAATTAGGAGATGTATGTAGTTGTTTGTCGATATGTCTTATTTGTGGTTAGGGGTGGCAATTTTCCCCAATCCTCGCGGGGCCGCGCAAGATCCCCGTCACAGGACGGGACGGGGAGGAATATTCCTCCCTGCGGGCGGAGATGGAGGGTATTTTCTCCTCGTGAAATTTCGTGGGAAATTTTCCCCGCCCCACAGGACCCGCGGGATCCCATCCCCGCGAAAAAATAAAAAAAAATAATTTAAATTTAATTTAATATTTAAAATAAAACTCAAACATACCCCAAACCCAATTCAATAAAAATTAAATTTTACCCAACCCAACCCAACCCAACCGCCCAACCCATCCGGCCAACCCAGCAATCCGGCCAACCTCCTTACAAGTTCCAACCCTAATTAATCCCCCTCCAAGCCTAATTTCATAACTTTATTCATTTCCCCTCCTTTTCTCCTGACTCACGCACGCAGCCACAACCCCTCACTCACTCTTGGTTTCAGCCGGACAATCAAGCTCTCAAGTCTCACCTCACCTTCAACCTTCCTCTCCCCTTCTTGCTGCTACAGATCTACTACAGGTCTGCTGTTGGAGCTGTTACAGATCTGCTCCTGGAGCTGCTGTCAAAGCTGTTAGCTGCTGCCTGTGCCGAACTCCCTCTCTGCTTGCTGCCTGTGCCGGACCCCTTCTGCTTGCTGCCTGTGCCGGACCTCTTCTGCTTGCTGCCTGTGCCGGACCCTCTGCTTGCTGCCTGTGCCGAACCCTTTGCTTGCTGCCCGTACCGGACCCTCTGCTTGCTGCACTGTGCCGGACCCCCTCTGCTTGCTGCCTGTGCCGGACCCTCTGCTTGCTGCACTGTGCCGGACCCCCTCTACTTGCTGCCTGTGCCGGACCCTCTGCTTGCTGCACTGTGCCGGACCCCCTCTACTTGCTGCCTGTGGTAATTTTCAAGTGGTAATTTTATGACACAAATATCCAGCTTCATTGTCATTTAGCAGTTACCCTAATTCTTAGGCTCTTTATTTCTCTGCATTTCTAGTATGCCCTAGTATCTCTTCTACGCCTTACATTGTAATTGTTCAGTTTCTGAAGATCAGCCTGTTCTGCCTATCCTTCGACCAACTTTGACTATTAGGGTGAAGCAGTTATACCAGAGGAAAAGTCATAATGGGGCTTTGCTTAATCAAAACGTGTTCTTGACCTCTTGTAGATGTACTTTAGTTAAGGTGGCCTTAATATTTTAATAATATATCTTTAGCATTTAAAGGTAACCATAATTTTATTGGATGTAGTTTTATATTTCTCTACAATACAGAATCATCTCTATGGAAGTATATAATAAAAATCTGTTCTTGGAATTATCATTGGCCAGGACCTGAAGGTGTCAATCTAGAGTGCATTTAAGACTTCTTCATCTCAATTGGAAAAGAAATCAGCTTCAGGATATATGAATTAGTTTTCTTATGTCGGAATTACATTGTTCTCTTTTTTGGATTTCCAGGATGCTATAAGATGTGCAGATGACTATTTCAGATTTCTATGCAAATGGATATTGGACAAATGTTCAACAACAACTGTGGACTTTTTAACAAAACGAACTTCCAAGACCATTATCAAACGTCTTCAATCTCTGACGGAAAATTCTAGTGAAAAAATCACCTATAAAGAAGTGGTGGATAGGTTAAGAAAGGTAAGTGACACATCCTTTGTATGTAATAGATTAGAAAACACACCCAATTTTACTTCTCTGGCAATTTCTCTCCTAAAAATTTTTTACCTGCCAACTAGGTCACAGATAAAGAATTTGAAACAGAACTTCAGTGGGGTGTTGCTTTAACTGCATAACATCTAAGGTAGGTATACTAAGTATTAAGTTGGAGATTCCACATGAGAAAATCCTAAACAAGAGGAAGTGAGGGTTCTTGATCTTGTTGGTTCTTACTAACTATTTACTCAATGGCAGTTACTTGGCTGATGTGATCTGTAAGAAGCGTGTAATCATTTACAATTATCCAAAAGAATTGAAATCATTTTATGTACGCTTGAATGATGATCGATGTACAGTTGCAGCATTTGAAATGGTTCTACCCGAGGTAAGCCAAAGTCTTTCTAAAGATTGAATGGATCTTAAAATGAAATGTGCTGGACAAAATTTAAGTGGATAATTTAGAATAGCAATAAAGCTAAATAGCATAACAATGCAGGTTGGGACACTGATTACAGGCAGCCAAAATGAAGAATGCGTCAATATGCTAAGTGCAAGGTAAATCATTCTTTGCTTTTCTTCTTTTATCATCCTTTGTAGTTGGTCTATTAGAACTAATTTGATTTTTTTTTAAAAAAAGAAGTACCTAGCCAATTGAGCAAATTTTAGGCTCCAACAACCCTCGTGACCATTGTGGAAATTATGCATGGAAATCCTCTGTATATTTTTTTATTTTTTTACTCCATCACTTTGGTTGTATGAGTTATATCTTCTGTCCCCATCATGGTAACTGGTAAGTAATTTTGGTGGTTGATAGCGAGTTAAAATTACATGTGCTTTGTAAACCAGGCCTGGGGAATGGATATGACTGATCTTTAGTTCAATTGACTTCTCTGCTCTATAGAACCTATTAAGGTTTAATTATGCGTGTCAGATGACACAAAGGAATTTATGATATTAAGTTTATGTTTCTTTTATTTTTTTTATGTATATATTTTTTTATTCTTTAATTAAGTAGTTAATTTTTAATTTAAATTTTCATATTTGAAATAGGTTCTTTGGATGATATATGTTTCTTTACTCAAAATGAGGATGTGGATTGTGATGAAGACAATAATTCAAAGGTAAATATGCATGACCCTTTTTTATACTAATAATATAAACAGTTTTTTTTATAAATATGTTAATATAAAGTATTTACTAATTGTATTGTAGGTTTTTTTATGAGCAATTGTGGATTTTGAGAGCTAAAGTGGTTTGAGTTGGTTCTTGGCTTCTTCCTTTCATGTTGAATGTTGGTTTAGTTTAGTTATTTTATTTATGTTGGGTTGATTTTTGCTTTTATTTGGAACAAGTATGTTGCTTTATGTTGGATTAATTTCTATATATATTTGGAACATGTTACTTTATGTTGGATTAATCTCTATTTGGAACAATGTTGTTGATTTAATTATTTGTGTTAAATTAATTTTTATTTATGTTTGATGCAAAAAATATATACTTTGTTATTAATTGGTGGGGAATGGGGATCCCCGCGGGGAACAGGGACAGGGGGCAAAATCTGCCTCCAGTCAAAAATCCCCGCGGGGATCGGCGGGGATGGGGACGGGGAGGCACTCCCCGGCCCCGCGGGGCCCCGTTGACATCCCTATTTGTGGCTAACATGTTTCATGTACACTTCTAACATAACATGAGGGAAAGGCGCAAGATGACTATGGTTTGATGTTGCCAGCTAAAACAGTGAATATGGACAAACTGATCAATCGAAGTATACAAAGAAGCTTAAGACTCGAATCAGAGCAAAAGGACTAAATCCACAAAGGAAAAACCCAAGTAAATAGGGAAGAAAACTGTTCAACCAGCTCCACACGATTACTAAATGTGGTTAAATAGGTAGAATGGATGTCTAAATCATTCAAATCATGATAGGGATAAAAAACAAAATTTAGAGTCCCAATGCCAGTGAAAGCAGTACTCAGGTCCAAGCAACTGTCATAACAACTAACTACCTAGTAAGATGTGTCTGGAAGTGAGAGTGCAGTTGACAATAAGCCCAGCAATCAAAGGGTAAACAACAATGAACTTGTTATATCAGTCAATGGATATTCAAGCAAAAACAAATTACTTAAATAAATAAATAAACAAATAAAACATTTCACATAAAAACCAGAAGAGGTAGAACACCTCCTTGAAGCAAGAGTGCAATTGAACCTAAACCTATGTGCATAAAGCCAACTAAAATACAAATCCATAGGCAGCATAAGAAAATACAACATTGACATGGGTTCCCAATACCTAACCAAACTTCCCACTGGCAAGCTTTAACATCTCCTAAAAAGGTTAGGAAAAAATGGAAACTAAACCCTGAAGTATCTCTGGACATCGCACCTCTGAACTAAACTGAAATGAAGGACAAAGACAGCAAAACACAAGTAACACCTACTGAACAAAGAAGACCTCGCAGGTCAAGCATATAAAATTATTCATACCAGAAAAACATTCCACTAAACTAATACCATTGGGCAGAAGTCAGTGGAACAAAGACGAAGAAACACGTTCCAGGTCCCAAAAGACAAAGCCTAACCATATAACCCATATTGCTTGGCTCAGATGCACTAGTTGCTCAGCAATAAATGATGTGTGCCTTGGGGAGTCAGGCCTATCAATTTAGAAATTGGAAACACTACGTTAAAGACAACCAAGATTAACAAATGGCAACACTATTTACGAGCAGTTTAGATAAGCACAACAGAAATTCATGATCTATAACCAACACTAGCAAAGGAATAGAGAACATTGTAGTCAAAATCCGTACTACCATTCTTAAGGTTAAAGCTGAACCTAAATCTCTAGAAATGCTTCCTTGATGCGTGTTGGCTTACTTCCAGCTTCAAGTACTAAATTTTTGGCTTTGTGACACCATAAGACCTTTAGCAATTGAAAGAAGAATATATAGGCAAACCATGTGACACTTACTCTCATCATGCCCTGGACAGGCAGAAGCAAGCCACATTATAAAACAGTACCCAAGGAAACAAATATTTCCTCATAAAAATGACAACTCCATTAAATCCTGATCCCACACCACTGCACAAGCTGCTGCAGACTTGAATGCCCTTTCTCAGAACTTAGAAGATGAAATGAAACCATTATATGTCAGAAGTACCACTCAGTCCTTTATGCTTAGAAGCAACTCTGCACCTGGGATGTAATTTTACATATTATACATTATCACTCAATATCAACCACCAATAAATGAATCCAAGACAATTTATTCTTATATAAAATCACAACCATGCTAATTCTATACAAATCATATCTCACATACAATGACAGCAAAACACAAGCAACACCTACTGAACAAAGAAGACTCCTCAGGCCAACTGGTATAAAAATAAAGCTTAATTACACAACAAGCTTAAATACAAAACATCTACACTCCAGCAGTTCATGAAGATAAAATATCATAACAACAGGCAGCATAATCATGAACGGCAACAATAAATCAGAACTGTATCAAGAAAAACCACCTTTATGCACATGAGATTCTGGGCAAAATAAATCAATTATAATGCGAGTCATGGTTCCCTCGACATTGCTACACACACATTGACTAGCATAATAATCTAAAAGAATATTGATGGTGGTAACACAGCACTAAACTCCTCCAAAGACACGTCAATTTCATTGAAGACAAAACTGAACTGTTAAGGCATGCCACTTTTTTGTAATTAATGAATAAGAACTAAATTAACCATTCCTTGAACGACCAAATTTAATTGCTGAAACCACACAGAATTCCTGTTTACAGACAAGAAGAATAGCTGGCAGAATGGCTCCATCATTCTCATTACAACTTATATCACCCAAATAAACACCCTTAACAAATCCACTTCAGTTTATTAAAACTAACCCAATACTCAAACTACCTTTGATCACTTCTCACATCCCAGCCCTAGGACTCAACACTAGCACACCCTCTTCAATCATTAGCCATTCCCCAAAATAGAGAAGGTAATAACACTAGACAAAAGCAACATAAATGATGAAACTAAAAAATAACATTAATAAAATTAGAATTCAGTGATTGAATTCATCTACTCAGAGAGACCAAGCTCTCCACGTATGGACCCATAGGCCAGGAATCCATAATGGGATCGCCAATTTCTGCAACCTTGTTAACTGATTGGTCATCGGGTCACACAGAGCATATTCATGTCTTGAATGCCAAAAAATCAAAACCTTTCTGTTTCCAATAAAACAGACTGGAGTCCTCACATCCCTGTTCAATGGATCATTTAAAGGGGTGTTGAAGTTGCCATCAGTACTACTAACACTGAACAATTTAATCCAAGACTTGGTACGTCTCACCACATTTTCCTGCATCATCCACACATGCAACCTTGTCCTGAGACACTAACAAACAAAGAGACTCTCCTGAGAGCTCCTAGCTAATACACGCTTTGGATTCATTGGTTGGTCTCCAGCTTAACGATTCCTCTTCTCTCAATCTGTCTGTGCGCAAATCAAAACTTGTTTTCTAAGGAAACTGACCAGAGTAGCATTATTGTTTGGAAGCCGTTAACCAAGGAACAGAGGAGATTTTCGATACCACAATGTCGTCAGCAGAATTTTGAACGACTTGGGTTCAGTTATGACTCTGTCAGTGATGATTACAAACTCGTAGTAGCCACAAGTGCATTGTCAGGAAGGAAGCTTGATAAGGTCCAGTGCTTGGGCTTGGAGACGGGTTTATGGAAAACTACTCAATGCGATACACAGTACCTGTTTGATTTATCAGGAGCAACCACAGAATCCAAACATGTCAATGGCCGCATCTATTGGCTTATTGATCGTAAAGGACAAGAAGAATGTGGGATTGCGAGTTTTGATTTGGCCACAGATAGGATGGGAGAAGAGGAATCTCTAAGCTGGACATTATCCAATGACTTTAAAATGTATGCTGCTTTGGAGCTCTCAAGAGATTCTCTTTGTCTGGTGGTGTCTTTGGATGGGGTGACATATGATGTGTGGATGATGGAGGAAAATCTGGTGACAAATTCCAAATTTTGGACGAAATTGTTCAGAGTTCATGGTACTGATGGCAACTTCAACACCCCTTTAGATGATGAAACAAATTGGGATGTGACGTCTCCTATCTGTTTCACCAGCAATGGCAAAGTTCTGATTTTTTCACATGAAAGAGATGAATATGCTATTTATGACCCCAATGATCATTCAGTTAACAAGGTTGCAGAATTTGGCAATCACAGTGTCAGATCCTGGCCTGTGAGTCTGTATGTGGAGAGCTTGGTCTCCCTGGGTCGATAGATTCAATCACTCAATTCTAATTTTATTAATATTATTTTTTTGTTCTAGTTTTATTATCTTCTTTAATGTTGGGAGTGTCTGATAATAGAAGAGGGTGTGCTATGGTGTTAAGAGTGCTGAGGCTGGGATGTCAAAAGTGACTAAAGGCAGTTTGGTTGTTAGAGAAGTTTTAATATAGGTTGCAATGGATGTGTTAAGGGTGTTCTTTAAGGTGCTATTAGTTGTAATGAGAAGGATGAAGCAATTCTGCCAGCTATTATTCTTTGCTGTTGACAAGAACTCTGTGGTCTCAGCTTGTAAATTTGGTTGTTAAAGGAATGCTCATTATGGTTTTTATTATTCATTAATCATGAGAAAGTGCCCTTGACAGTTCAGTTTTGTCTTGTCTTCGATGAGTTTGATGAGTCTTTGGAGCTAGAGGAGGTTCACATTGTGAAATTCTGCCAGGTGTGCCATTGTCGATATTCTGTTAGATTATTATGCTAATCAAGGTGTGTGTGAAGAAGAGGTGAGGCAAGGGAGGCATGACTCCCATGATATTTGATTTATTTTTCCTGGAATGCCATGTGCAGAAAGGTGGATTTTCTTGATACAGTTCTAATTTATTGGTGTTGTTCACAATTATACTGCCTTTGTGCTATTTTATCTTCAAAAATATATGGAGTGTAGATTTGCGTGGATTTGTCTAAGTTGAGCTTTATCTTTTGTTATTCTTCTTGGTTTATTAGGTGTGTTGCTTGTGTTTGCTGTCATTGTCCTGCATTTTCGTTTAGTTCAGAGGTTCAAAGCCTAGAAACACTTCAGGGTTTTGTTTCCATTTTTTCACAACCTTGGGAGGATTTGTTGAAGCTTCGCCAGTGGGAAGGTTGTTTAGTTATTGGGAACCCAATTCAATGTTGTATTTTCTTATGCTTCTTATGGATTTGTTTTATGATTTGGCTTTACGCACTTAGATTTGGATTCAATTGCACTCAAGCACACCGCCTCTTCTGTTTCTTAAGTTATTATCAATGAAATATTTTTATTTATTAAAGAAAGTAATTTGTTTTTACTTGAATATCCAATGACAGATTAACGAGTTCATTGTTTTTCACCCTTTGGTTGTTGGTCTTATTGTCACTGGATTAAGAAGAATGATCTTCTCTTTCTTTTAGAATATGATTTATGAATGTTCATCAGTGTTATGTGTGGATCAGATCCTTTTCCAATAGAAATATTCCAAACACATCTTTACTGTGTTGTTTCTTTCAATACTTTTGGCACATTAAATTTTTGTTATCTCAAAAAGAAAGGTTCTACAGTTCAGAGACTAGAAATGTCTCTTGATAGTTTCTATAAGACTTATTTGTATCATTTTCATTTGTGGATTTTAGTCATTTTGCTTTGAACTCTTAAGCTTCTCTAAATACATGGATTGATAGTTACTGCTACTGATTAGAGCACAATAGACAAAAATGCATTTTAGTCGCATAGGTCATTGATAATTTTTGCATACTTAATGATGTGTAATTGGCGAGTTAAGATACATAATTTGGTCATGAAAGTAATGTAAATTAGTCGTGAAGGTTGAGACTAGTAGTCAAGCACCAAAGGATTTAAAACCCCAAAAGCAAAAGTACGCGATTTCACTTCTCTACAATTGAATAGAACAGAATTTTTGAGTTGCTAGCTACTTCAGCGGAATTATTGACAATATGCAATGCATGTCCAATTGATTGCAATGTCAAAAATTAATAGAAGTATCAAGTTCATATTTTTCTCAGCGGCATACACCTCATTTCCCCTCAAGCTTGGGATATTTGAGATATGATTTCTTGTTACCTTTAAACTAAAGTATATTATATATCTGATCCATGTTATGGTCTATGGACGTGCAGCCTTATTTATGTTGAAATTTTTTTGTATCATGGCTCCATTTTTTGGCATATAATTTTGCTTTATTATCAACATTGCCATGGGGGGGAAATGACAGCAATCCTTAAGATGCATCCAAACACTAAATGCAAAAAGGATAACGAACCCCTACGTAATGTTTAGTGGATTTCAATTGTAAAAGTTCTATTTTGTATCTTTGCCTTCTTAAAACTCTGATGAATCATTTTGTGCCAAGGTCAACAGTTTTATATAAGCTTGAACTCTATGAACTGCTGATCTATTGTGCATTTATAAACTGAACAGCTTTGAAGCTTTACATCACGTAAGCACTTTATCTATGAAGCATGTTGTTGATATGGGAACCTTGTTTTATAATATGGACTGTACTATATTTTTTTTATTTTAATATATATATATATATATATATTAAAATGTATTTTACATATCAGACTATTTCAGACTATAAAATACTAGTCTTTGGATAGGTGACGATGCCCATCTATCCCTCGTCTAAGCTCCATGTTTTACAGTTTAGAATAGTATAAATTATAAAACAAACATACTCATATATATATATATATATATACAAGAAAAACTGTTTTACAGTCTGGACGGTAAAACATTGACCCATAGGGTCCTTTCCCAACTAATGGTCCTTATTTTACAATACATAATAGTTTAAATTGTAAAATAACAAATTCATATAAATATAAATGTATACATGAAATTTTCTAACCTATGCCTAAAGCATTTATTGCACCTTTTTATTATTAATTTACATAAAAAAAAAATAAAAGTTGACTTTAATTTTATCAATCAACCAATTAAATTATTCCATGTGGTGTTGATGTTGAAAATAAAATTTACTTTTGTAATTTTCCATACAAATTAATAATGAAAATGTGTAATAAATACACACTTAACTTATACCCCAAAAGCGCAAATTATATATATACACACACACACACACACAGACACATGTATACTTATTTTTGGCAATGTCCACTTAGATTTTGGGCAATGGCATGTTGAAATGTCACTGGAAGCCTTAATTTAAATTGTTTTAAAGCATCTTAAATCTTACTAAGAACTCTTAAGTCATCTTAAGGGGAGTTTGGCTTCTATTTTGAACATAGTTACACTAGTTTTATAAATTCTCTTTAATTTCAAAACTTTCTGGTATGGTTTTGTAAGCATAATTCTTCCATGAATCCATACAATAGAATGAGTTTCTAGGGTTCATATCCATGCCTAGTGAGCTAGTAGGTCTCTTAAGGGTGGGGTTTGACATGTAAATCAGGTTATCAGGGGTTATGGTAACATATATGCAATGCATGCCTTGAGTTCTTTAATGGCAAACTTAAGTTCTTTCATCAACTTTATTAATATGGAGGGTCCATTAAAAGGATGGACCAAAAAGTAAAATAGACTCGCACAGTAGTGAACTGTGATGTAAGTCCATTAAAAGGGTTAATCAGGCATGCTTAGGTCAAAGTTATAGCAGGGGCATTACCCAGTTTTGTTGTTAGCTTGGTAGTCTATATTGCAATGTAATGTTGTACTTGTAACATATACTATGCTCCCTTTTTTCAGCACAATGCCAAGTAAGGCTTGTCCATTTTGAGTGGCTTCTGAAAGTCTTAGGTTGCTGCCAAGTGGGAAGCAACCATGTTATATGATTTCCTTTCCTTGAAGCAGGTTAACCAAGCATACTTGTTCAAATTTCAATGGGATGACTTCTGTGCGGATTCACTGATGAAAGCCCCTCTAGATACAAAATCCCTTCTCTTCGGTCTTTAGAGAATAAACACAAAAGATTGTTGGTACAACAATAAAGTAATGTAATAACAAGGGAAGAGAAAGAATGATATCTAGAGCACAAGGGGGCATAGCAAAAGGAATCAAAGATAACATCAGTATACCCAAAATACCTTTGATCACTCCTCACAAACCCAACACGATGAATAAAATAAAATAAAAAAGGAATAGGAAAATTAGAAAAAAAAAAAAAAAACCAAACATAGGAAGGATAACTATTTAAAAGTGCTTACTAACTAGATAGGTTGAATATGTAGAAACGATGTATAGGTAATTCAAATACAATCTTGCTTCCATTGATGCAATGACTCATAGAAACTATATACCAAAAATGGTGTTATGATAAAGAAAAATTCAATATGAATAAGGTTGTATGCACATCCATGGTGTCGTTCAATCAAAGATAACAAGAAATCAAATCTCAAAAATCCCAAACTTTGAGCGGAAAAGAGGAGTATGTTGCTAGGAAAATATTAACTTGATAAAAATTTCTGACATTACAATGGATATGCTCTACATATTGACAATAGTTTGACAATAAGTAGCAACATAGAAATTCTATTCTACACAGTTGCAAAGAAAAGCAATTGCAAAAAGATTTACTAGCTTTTATTATGAATTCTTAAGAATGTGTTGTTTAGCATCACGAGTCAAGTTTGCAATAGCTCATATATCCTTTGATAAACATCAAATAGTAGCTTCATTTTTCCATGTGGTGTCATATAATCAAGGTTGATGCATTTTAGCATAAGATTCTTCATCTAATTGATAGAAGTGTTATGAAGTTGCTTCCCAAGGAATAAAAACAACTAGTTCACATGTTCATAGTCAATGTCACTTTTATCAAAAACAATTGGTATGGTCCACTGCCTTTTACAATCTATGCACTTAAGATTACTTGATATTCAAATTCCCAACATCTTTTGACCAACTACTTCCTTATTTCTATCCAAAAAATGAGGTATATCTTGATATTTCTCCTAAAGAGAAAATGTCAGGAGATAATCCTTTTTGCACTCCACACAGCGAACTTCTCCACTAAACTTTCTAAGTTGTCTTGACCTCAAACCATTAATCATGCCAAAGATGGGAGGAAGAACATGAGCTGCAATTGGTACTATTGCTTGCCAAAGATGGGAGGAAGAACATGAGCTGCAATTGGTACTATTGCTTGTGCTCCTGTTAGATCAACAACAAGGCTTGTTTCTTGTTCATTAGCTAATGAGAAAATATAACCCTAGGAGTTGAAGTATGTTTCCCTTATGAGTGTGAAGAACAAAGAACCATGTTTCCCTTATGAGTGTGAAGAACAAGGAACCCCCGTCAATGAAATATCAAGAAAAAGAATGCTTAAATATGTTAGGACCCATGTAACTACTAGACTAGTTTTTGGTTACAATGTGATGTCAAATACTTGTGATGGGCCACTCATTGTCTCCTTGCTAAGTCGTATGTCTACTCAACAAGTGGTATCAAAGTCAATGGTGTAGCATAGCCAATGGTCATTTTGGTCTTAGGCTAAGCTTAGCAAAAAGTGAGAGTATACATTATGTAAACCCATGACGAGTATACCCATGGATCATGTATGTATGTCAAAAAAATGGAAAAATGAACTCTCACAAAAAATGGAGTGATTCACAACTCACAAGTGAAAGAGGGAGTGTCGAAGTATGTTTCCCTTGTGAGTGTGAAGAACAAAGATTCCACATCAATTAAATATGAAGAAAAAAAGTGGCTTAAATATGTTAAGACCCATGTAACTACTAGACTAGTCTTTTAGTTATAATGTGGTGTTAAACACATGTGATAGGCCACTCAATGTCTCCTAGGGTTGATATTGCAACTTAGAAAGAGACACTTCATTATTATTATTATTATTCATTTAACATATAAACATATGAATACTTATAATGACTTAAAGATAATAAGATAATTTGTCAATGGCCAATAATAAGAAGAAATTAACCATGTGTTTCCCTTATATTTAACTCACATACTTCTTTTATTATACACTCAACGTGGGATTTTCCCACTCAACACATCTTTAACGTGCAAGCCCAATATCAACATTGGGCTTTGTCAGGAGGTTTAATATGCCCTCTTACATGTAAGCTCGACATGAACTTTGGGTCTTGTCAAGTGGGCTAACAACAAACTTCCCAAGACAAAACCTAGGCTTTGATACCATGTAAAAATTGTGTGTTTGGGTTTCAACACAAGGCTTACATCCAAGCTAAAACCATGTGAAAATTGTGCATGTGGGTTTCAACAAGACTTTGATACCATGTGAAAATTATGCATGCGAGTTTAATACAAGACTTGTATCTAACTTAAAATCAATTGGCAATAGGTGGAATAGGCCTTCTTATATTTAACCCACATATTTGTTTTGCACTCGATGTAGAATTTTCCCACCCAACATGCCCCCTCACGTGCAAGCTCACTATGAATGTCAAGTCATGTTACGTGGCTTAATACACTCTCTTACATGCAAGCCCAACATCAACTTTAGGTCCTGTTAGCTAGGAGCAGGCTAACAAGAGGATTCTTAAGATGGAACCTAGGTTCTGATACCATGTGAATATTATGCATAATTTTCACATGGTATTAAAGCTTAGATTCTATCTTGAAAAGCTCATTGTTAACCCACCTAATAGGATCCAAAGTTAATACAGGGCTTGTATGTAAGGGGGTGTATTAAGCTGCATGATAAGACTTGAGATTCATAACAAGCCTACACATAAGGGGCGTGTTGAGTGGAAAAATCTCACATTGAGTATATAATAAAAAAGTATATGGGCTAAATATAAGGAGGGTTACTCCACCTATTGCTAACTAATTTTAGGTTAGATGTAAGCCTTGTATTGAAGTCTATGTGCACAACTTTTACACAATGCAGTTGTAGTGTTTCTTGGTTCGAACCATCAATAAGTGCAAATTTCGATGCTTGAATTTTTACAACCGTGGGTGTTTCTTGGGTCGGGTTTTTATGTGGGAGATGTGGGATTCATCATCCTTCATGGTCGCCCTGTCGTTAGTTCTGATTGTCAAATCCACCCAATAAGAAATAAGGGAAAGATAAGAAAGATGAAAACCTTCACTAGTGTGGCTTCCAACTTGGGGCTTCACCCAAGAATTAGTGGATAAGATCTGAACACATTTTTGTCCCCTTAATTTCGGGCTCAAGGTTTTCCCTATTAGTCTTAATGAAATTATGCATTTCTGCAAACCT
>BPVZ01000072.1:1573306-1588856 GCA_020521535.1 Rubroshorea leprosula | reverse complement strand
TATAATTACAATCATAATTACAATTACAAATATGGTACTTCACATATATAATATTTCATAATAATTCTAAAGGTAACTTCAATGTATTTAATAAATAACTTTAAAAACAATTCATTCTTGAACTTTTTCGTGTGGTTCAATAAATGAATCACGTTACTTTATAAATAGTAAATGAAATTCATCGAAATCTTTAGTTCTATTCTGATCTTGAATAAATATTAATTCATTAACTCAATATCCACCTTATTTATATATACATACATATATATATATATATATATATAACAATTTATCCTTACCTTCTGTTTTTTTAGAAGAAACCTATCTATTCCTTCTTTCTTATTTTAGGTGGATTTCCAGACTTGGCCTTATAAAAAAAAATAATTAAAAGTACTGCAGCCGACACAATCAGCATTTCACTTTTCCTGTTGTGTTGTGTACTCCGGCGTTTCATCGTATACTTCTTTGTAACGAGCCCACTGGTACTTTCCTCTTTTACCTTTTTTTGTGGCATAACCCGTAAATATCCTCACTTTTCCTTGTCCATTTCCCACTCTTCCTTCAATCTTCTTCTTCTTCCCCCATTTTTCGACCCCATCTTTCAAGTTAAACAATCGTTCTGAAACTGAAGAGACTACTTCAAACGATTTTCATTTCCTATTCCTGTTACCATAATGTGTTTCTTCCATTGATTTTGCTTCTACCTCTTTATTTTTCTATTTTCTCAAGTTTTTACCCCACTCTAGGGTTCTCTGTTTGCTTTGTTTTGTCCTCTGCTGATGGGTATGGGTTTAAAGAGAATTATCTATAGTTCTTAAAAGGGGTTTCTGCAAATTGGGTTCTTTTTGCTGTTTCCTACTCAAAATTGTTGTGGGTACAAAGTTCTTCATAAAAAATGCCGGACTCCAATCACGAACCATCAATTTACACTTCAGATGCCATGAACATGCACCAGACCCAACAAGCAGAGGAAGATAGCGATGTTGGGGGTGCTGCTGGAGGCGAAGAGTCTGTAGACAACTCTCTCGCTCAGTACCCAGATGGGGGCTCCATTTGTGTGGTTAATAATGGAGGTGTGGAAGATGTTGCTCATAATGGGGTATATGCCCAAGGGTCTCATTTTCCAGCGTTGCCCGGAAATGGAAATGCTGATCAACTCACACTCTCGTTTCAGGGAGAGGTTTATGTGTTTGATGCTGTTTCTCCTGATAAGGTTAAGTTTTTGTATTTGTTTTCTCTTTTCTCCTTTTTATGCTAAGTTTAAAACGTTCCTACTCTTGGCAGCTGAAAAGGTAGGGTTTTGCATTTGCTTTTTCTTGTTAATGTTGATCAATCTAGTGAAATATAAGAGGCTGTTTTCCGTTTTTTATTCCCTTATTCTTGTCCACTGCAAATTTAGCTGAAAGGATTAGGGTTCTGCATCTGCTTTTTCTTTATTTTTTTTCTTTTTGATGAATTTTATTTATTTTTATGCTTTTCCTTTCAATTGTTTGTTCCAAACTCTTTAACTTTGCATTGGGGTTTTGTTCATTTTTAGTGAATTAGGAATTTGGGAGATGTATATGTGGTTTAGGCTGTTTAGACTGAAGGGCCTCGTCAGTTTGGTCTACCATGCAATTTTTCTCTGGTGTTGATGCTAATATAACTAAAAGGTTCAGTGGTCTCTTCTGATGTTTGGTTCAATAGTTATTGTTACGAGGCATGTTTGTGGGTTTCTGTTGTCTAGTTGTGTGTTTTTGGCTTATATAGGAGTTGTGTAGGGTCCAGATCATGGTATTTACTCAACTGGAAAAAAGTGTATTATATATATATATTTTAGTTCTTTCCCTGATCTGGATTTGGTTATCTTATGTTTTACATCCCTAAGGAAATTCTTTTATTGTTTGAATTCCAGTAAGTTTGTGTATGATGTGCTTTACTGCTCCTTTTCTTTGCATAAAAGGGTTCTACTCATTGAAGTTGGTCGCAATTGGTAAGCCAACTGTTAATTGAATGACAACTTTGTTGACTTTCTGAGTTATCTATAACAATTTGTGTTTTTTAGCCATAATATTGTTCCAGATTTGTGATTGAGTCTTCATTGATGTGGAAGTTTTTCTGCCATTTAGATAGAGTGGCATGAGAAAATTTATTTTCATTTGTGTTGTACTCTTACAGGTTCAGGCAGTATTGTTACTTTTAGGTGGATATGAGATCCCTTCAGGCATTCCTACTTTGGGGACTAACCCTTTTAATCAGAGGGTTTGTAATTATTTTAACCATTCAAACTGTTATTCCTTCGTTCTTTTTTTTAAAGTGGTTCTGCTATTTTCATTCTTTTTATGTTTCCATTTGCATCTGCTAGGGTATGGGTGAATTTCCTGGGAGGTCAATTCCACCACAAAGAGCTGCTTCTTTAAGTCGGTTCCGGGAGAAGAGAAAAGAACGGTGCTTTGATAAGAAAATCCGTTATGATGTGAGGAAAGAGGTCGCTCTGAGGTATTTTGATGATTAGTTTCTTTCTTTTCTTTTTACATTGTTCTATTTTCTAATGAGATATAGTTTGTCTTGTGGTTAAATTTTAGATAATAACCAAGTGAGTCAGTATTATTTGTTGATGGATTGTTTATTCCACTATACATTGCTCATTTAGCGTGTTTGTAACTCTTGTTTACAGGCAGTTATATAAACTTCAGATTAAAATTTAAATCGTAGTGTGGCAGTTGGACTGGGCTTATAGAAATCTTATGTCCAAATGATCTAGCTAGGTACTGAAACAACATCCTGTAATGAGATCAAATATTTTAGATTAGATCTGGTTATGCAATTGATTAAAATTTAAATATACTTGGTAGTTGGAACAAGCAGGTTGTGGATAAAGATTGTCTGCACTTATAGAAATTTACAATCCAATTAAATGTAAACAAAGGAAAATTGGTGTTTGTTTGTATCAGAGGCAAAAAGAAAGCAAATGCTATGTTGTGCTTATACCTCCAAGCGTTGTTCTTACTTGTGATGTTGATTGCAGCAGATAATCTTAAGCATATAATTCAGGAAGTCTCTTAGTTCATTTCTCCTTCAAATTGGAATGACATATTAGGCTGTGTATAATTGTTTCTGTGCTTTTATGTGCTTCTAGTCAATCAGGATTCAGACTTGAAACAACTAGTGGGTGCCAATTAAGGTCCAATGACTCATAAAGGAGCAGGGTATGACATATACCACTTCTCCACACCTATATTTGACATACCTAGAAATTAATACGCAAAATGCCCTCAACTTATAAAAATCAAACACAATTGATTCTCATTATTGAATGGGAGCCTTCATTATTGATATTTTGTTTGATACTTTATTTTGCCTTATGTCTTTTATTATCTTTATAACTTTTCGTTCCTTTTTGTCTTCTATTGTTGCGTTAATTGTCAGCCATTGCCACCCCTCCTCCCCCACAACCCCCCTCTTTCATTTTCCTTCCCATCCTAGTACACATCTCTAAGTGATGAAGATTGGTTATGCCAGGATGCAGCGGAAAAAAGGTCAGTTCACATCATCCAAAGTAAGTTCCGAGGATGCAGGCTCGGCTTCTTCCGATTATAATGCAACTCAGGGTTCCGGACAAGATGATATGCAGGAAACCTTGTGAGTAATATTTTGTTTCCAGGACCCTGGGACTTGTTTTTCTTATATTTTAACTACTGCTTTTCCCATGGGAGGATGGCATACAACTTGCATCCAGTGTCCCTTTTCACTTCAATATGCTATTTTCAAGTTTCTAATCAAAATAATTTTCACATCAAGATTGTTTTTGCCAACCGGAACATTATTTGTCTTATGATATTTCTCATTTTCTTTTCAAATATTCCATTACTTTTCCCTTGCAGATGTAGACACTGTGGAATCAGTTCCAAGTTAACTCCCATGATGCGTCGAGGACCTGCTGGTCCAAGGACTCTGTGTAATGCATGTGGACTCAAGTGGGCAAACAAGGTTTGTGCAATTCACTTCGGAAAGCTTAACCTAGTTCGATATTCCTCAGTTAATTAAAATTTATTACAAGTGAGAAAAGAATTTTACATGTTAATATTTTTGCAAATCATCTCCACTGCTCCTTGTTGCATCTTTTACATTCTTAGGTAATGTTGGTTCAATAGAATGACTATTCCTGTATTCCAACATCCCATGGTTATGACACAAAAATAAAGCAATAGAGGTAGAGTATGGAAGTATAGGAATGAGGTGGTAATAACTAAAACCTGGGAAGAGTATGCCATTAACCAAACATGCAACGCCCCCTGTAGGAATGAACTGACATTTCATAGAACCAAAAATGCTTTGTGTTGAGTTTGAACTTTAAGTTTAGTTGTTCAATCTCTGAAAATGTTTTGATTATCATATTTTGTTTCTTGTTTTCTCTTCCCATTATCTGTGCCAATTCTGGGGGAGTAATTAGACATGTTTTGCAGGGAATTTTGAGGGACCTTTCAAAAGTTCCAAGCATGGAAATTCAGGATCCCTCTGCAAAGGCCGCCAACCAAGTATGCCTGCTATACTGTAGAGAGTGGTTTTATAGAAGCTCGTGTGTTTCACCTGTTTTCCTCTTGTCATTTTCTGAAATTTACCAGCAGCTTAACTTAACTAACATCTTTACTTGTTTATCAGAATGATGGGGAAGCTAATTGCACAGATGCTGTAACCATGACTGCAGATGTTTTATCTTCTAATGGAGATAACCCTTCTCTCCCTGCTAAAGCTGAGTGATGGGATGACTGATGAGCTGCTCCCATTACGGCGGCTACCATACAAATCTGCCGCCTCAAAGCAGATGCCAGAAAACAACTGTACATATGTTCCATTGCATTTGATGAATCTGAAAAGTAGTAGTAATATACTGCCAGTGACTGTATTTTAGAGGGGACAGAAGACCAACATTCATGTCTCTTTAGAACCAGTTCCTCTAATTCTCGTTTTGAAAGCAAAAACAGAGAATTTGCACTCGGTATATGCAACTGTGGAGCAATTTCATTTTAGTTTTGAGCCCTTGCATTCTTTTCCTTTGATTTTATTTTTTATTTTTTATTTTTTATTTCCTGGCATTTCTAATTGTTTCAAGTAGACACCAAGAGGACTTTACTAGACATTCGGGGCGCAATTAACAAGAAAAAAAAGGTTAGGTGCTCAATGGTTATACATGAAATATCCTGATGGTGGTTGGTAATTGTCGTCGGTGGGTGACATTGCAAGCCTGCACTTTTTCATTTTCAACGTCAAGACCCTCTCTGGACCGTCAGATGCACTTTCAACAAGCCCTAACTTTTTTTTTTTTTTTGACAGTAAAAAATTTTAAGTTAAGTTAGTATATGTTTTTTGAGAGAGTTGAACCCATAATTAACGTGCATTTCACTTGCTACCTAATGAGGGGCGTGACCATCGCTTAATCACATGGGAGAGTGCTAACAAGCCCTAACCTTGATATAATCTTCTCCCTTACCTAGCCTTCCCATGGCCCTGATTTGTTCTGACCTCTTGAAAGAAAGAAAAAATTGCTGAGCTAAGCCAGTCTCTGAACTTGGCTCTGTTCTTAAAATTTTGCCCTGAAATGTAATTTTATACAATCTTAAATCTTATTTAACAATTAACCTTCTTCTTAATTAAGACTTATAAAATTGTATGTTTCACTCATAAATAACATGTAAAAATTATATAAAAAAATTATTTCTTTATCATTAACCCATACATTTATACTCTTCTTGAGAATGTCCCTTAAATTAAGAGTTTTACTTCTAGTACTAAATATATTGAGTTTGAACCTTTGAATATTGCAGAGGTGAAGAATTTGCTAGAAGAAAAAGTAATTTACTTCACTATTGTATAACTCATTATTTAGGTTTTGCAGCGCCTTAGTTGGATTACACCTCATGTATTGCAGTGCCTTTGATATACTATACCACGTAGATTGAGTTGTAATCTTTACGACTTTTTCTTGTCTTATTGATCAATTAATTGGTTTTTTACCAAAACAATCACTATATCATGCATCATAATCACCAATTATCACCACTTTTAACATTTAGAATGCATCTTGAAGGTAACTTTTGCAAAGATCTCTTTTGCTACATAAGTTAAAGGGTGTTCTTAATTTGTGACTTAGTTGTACATTTAATATAGTTTTTTGTTTATTAATTAATATAAAAAATTAAAAAATAATTTTTTTGACATTGATGTCAAGTGAAATATTTTAATTAAACTGTTGATAAAATTTAAATTAAATTTTATTTTTTATGCACATTAATAATAAAAAAATATAATACCCTTAAAAAATTCATAAGTTAAAAACAGGAAGGAAAAAAAGGTTGAGTGTAAACAATTTGCCCTCCTTAAGTGAAGTTTCAAATTTAACTTTTATAAATAAAAAAAATAGATATTAAAATTTTTTTTTCTCCAATTTAATTTTAAATTAGTGAGTTCTGAAAAAATTAGTTAAAAATAAAAAGTTTGATGTACAATTTTTAATTGTATTGCATTAACTTGGACTTTTAGAGGATGGACTCCACAGATAACTAAAAAAAAAAAAAAAGGGAAAAAGGGAGAAAAACAGAGAATCCATTGGAATTTCTGTTTCCATACCAGCTCAAAGGGTCTGCTCTAGGAAATGACAGAACGGTGCTTCTGTTCCATCCCATTTTTGGCTTCATAATCATAAATTCCCAATTTTTGCTTCTTAATTAACTTGTCTACTGAACATTTAATCTGCGAATAAAAGCACACAAATCCTAGTGTTTAACCACCAATTTCCTGACTTTACAGTGGGTTCTACCTTTGTTTGTCCATCAAATTTAGGGTTTTCATCTGGAGGGTCAGTAGATTGGAGGAAGTTCGAGAGTGGGGTGTTATGGTGGAGAGAATGGATATGGTGAAGGCGCAGCCGCTGCAGGCGGGACCGTACCAAGATGGGGAGGATGCGATGCAAATGGATGGGAGAGGAGGAGTAGAGGGAGAGGGAATTAATGGGTTTCACGAAGGAATCATGAATGGAGTAATGACTTCACTGGAGCATGGTAATGGAGGTCTTGTTCAGCCTACTCGAACCAGTGAGCTCACGGTCGCATTTGAAGGGGAGGTCTATGTCTTCCCTGCGGTTACACCTGAAAAGGTTAGTGCTTTTCTTTCTCTGATTTCTGGGTTCTACTTAATTGGTCGTATTTTGTTTTGCTTCTTTCCTGCATTTCCTGGGCAACGGGATGGAGAATTGGGATTATTGTTTTTGGAATGGCCTCTTGGGCGGTGTGTATCTTACTTTAGTTTCCAAAATGAAGATTAACCAGTTGGTGTACAATTATGAACCCATAATTTTTTCTGCCAAGTTTCAAAGCCAATTGCCTGCTGCAAGAGTGGAGTGTATGCTAATCTCTAGATGTGTTTGCAAATCTGAAGTGAGATTATAGCTAGTGTTGGATCGGTGCATTAGTTATATGTGATTTTTTCGTTGTATGATTAACTATCTTGTTTATGTTCATTTAGTTGCAAAGGTTAGTGTTGAGCAAGATAACGGTCTTCAGCACTGGTACCTACATATATATGAATCCTTTTGTGTAAAAGAAGTTGCTATGGTGTCATTCTGTGTTGTTGATTTTCTGGCTTGTTTGTGGCAGGTGCAAGCAGTTTTATTACTGCTGGGAGGACGTGATGCATCAACGAATTTGCCAAGTTCTGAGTTTCTACTACAAGAAAAGATGAAGGTATGCTGTATCAGTATCACTTTGCTATATGAAAGGTTATTTCAATAATTAACCTTTAGTTAATGTTTTCTCATAACATTCACAAGGTTGTAGGTGATTGTTCACAAGGCTCTAAGCTTTCACGAAGACTTGCCTCACTGGTCAGATTCCGAGAAAAGCGGAAGGAGAGATGCTTTGAAAAGAAAATCCGGTATACTTGCAGAAGAGAGGTTGCTCAGAGGTACATTGCCATATTTGTTGATAATTTTTAGAAGTGAAAAAGGGAAAAAAAAAGAAGAAATCTTTCCATTGATATCATATGACTGAATGTATTGGACATGTCTTGTTTTTGAACTGATTATAAGTGATTTGGTTTGGGAAAAACTTAAGCAACTCGGTCTTTTCCTGATATATATGGTTTTCTAGTTTTGAATCTTAATTAGCATACATATTGATAGGTCTCTCCTTGCAGAAGATTTTTTTTTTTTTTTTCTTTTTATCTCTTATGTTCCTTCTTGAATGTTCATCTCAAGTCTTAGTCCATACCATGTTCCTATTTGGTACATAACTGTTGTAAATTAGTCTCCTGATGAGTTTCTCCTTCACCAAGCTGCTTTTTAATGTCTTAACTTTTGCCTTCTGGTTGTTTGATTAATTCTTGTTCAAGATATGATTGATATATGTGTTCTTTAATTATCTTGCTTAAACTAGAGATGATAGTATAATTGTTGGTAATGTGCAATGCTCTTTGGAAATTCTGACTTATAAATGGCAGGCCCCTGTACCTGTACCACCTAAGCCAGGCTTGGTTAGATTTCTAAATTTTCAGTTTTCTGGATAGTGAATTGTGCAGAGATGAGTTTCTTCCAGTTTTTCAACTGGAAAAGTCAGAAGATGCTTGAGGCAGTTAAGTTTGTTGGGTTCTATTTGAATAAAGCTTTGAAAAGTGCCGTAAAGGTGTCTGAACAGTGGCCAATTAGGAGGTGGATTGTGAACCTGTTATTAGTCAGTAACTCAATATGAATTCTAATTAATTGTAGGTTGATTTTCTTTGAGGTCTTTAGCTTATTGTGTTCTATAGTGATTTTTTTTTCTTAAATATAATTCAATTGTCATACTGGAGATCTTTTCTCAAGATTTTGGACTTTGGGGGTATTGTCTACCTGAAGTTGTTAATGAATTCATGGGATTTAATTGAATTGAACCCTTAATGATCCAATGATGTTGTGATGATGGTAGCAACCACCACATAGGATATGTGCACAACAAGGAATTACTGTCCACGACTTTGTCTGATATTTTGTTACCAAAGTAAGCTCTTTTTCTCTTTCATCTGCTAGGATGCATCGTAAGAATGGGCAGTTTGCATCATTGAAAGAGAGCTACAATGTGCGTGCTGGAAGCTCAGATCCAAGTGACAGCACCCCTCCTCCAGAATCTGTGTGAGTTTTAAAGCTTGCTCTTTATTCTTTCCATTTATTGCTAAGGATGACACTCAGTTTAATCATGCTTTTGTGTTGTTGGATGTCTTCTCAGTTCAGGCAGATGTCAACATTGTGGGATAAGTGAGAAGTTAACTCCAGCGATGCGTCGAGGGCCAGCTGGTCCCAGAACCCTTTGCAATGCTTGTGGTCTTATGTGGGCAAACAAGGTAGGTTTAAATTGGTCGTGCTGCTGAATCTATTATGGTCCTTTTACTTATTTTCCTTAAAAGATTTCATGATGCTTAGTTGAAGATATTAAACCTTCAATATGAGGTTAACTTTTGCATATAATATCTTTTGTGGTCTGGTTGTGCCCTTTAATTATGCTAATTAGTTTTACTGTGATGAGAAACCATTGCTTGAAATATAAAGAATATTCTATATGATCTCCCTTAATTTCAGTTTGAAGGATTTGGGATTTATGGTTTTGTTCTTTTCTACTCTTGAATGGACTCAGCTATAACACTGCTTAATGGCTCTGCTGGATGTGATATTCATCTGAATATAGGATTACCTGTCTGGTTGGTTATCATGTTTTCAACATGGCATAAGTAGAAAAAAAGAAAAGCTTCCATGTGAGAATACAAGTGCCACTTTATAAATTCCTATTCTAATGGGTTTGATGAAATGATACATTACTGCAACTGTATGATGTTTCTTCATAGTTCATACATGCTGGCCTGTAAAGTTCATTAGAATTTGTTATAATGTTATTATCTTTGAAGTCATTTACAATTTTCTCATTTTATGATTTGATTTCAAGGGAACTCTAAGAGATCTTTCAAAAGGCGGGAGGAGCATTCAGTTTGATCCAAATCAGCCAGTATGTGCAAGTAGCAGCTGATCTATTTTTTTAATTAACATAATCTTCTTTAAGGGAACTAGTGGACAAAAATTTCTTCATTTTGATTCATTGAAAAGAAAAAAGTGGGTAAAAATTTCCCCTAAATTTGCTCAATATTATTACCAAAGTCAGGCATTTTTAATTGTTCTTTGTTATTTCTTAATTTTTATTAATAAGACATCTTATTAATTTAGGAAATCAATTCATTTAATCTTGCAGGAAACTCCTGTGGATATTAAGCCTTCAACCATTGAACCAGAAAATTCATCTGTTGACGAGGATGAGCAGGTATTGCTAGAATGTTTTTATTATTGCTTGTTTTTAAGCAACAATTTTCCTGTTGTAGTATTTAGTAAACCATAGCTTTTCATCTGTATTAGCAGTTTATACCATAACCCCTAGATTGTTGACACTTAATTTTGGCATGATTTACTGGATTCTCTCCCATTTTCAACCATCAGGGAAGCCCATAATAGACCAAGCCTGGACATTTGAATTCTAAAAATCATTTCATAAGACCAAATGATCACCTAATGCATTTTTACATGGATGGATTGGAGGAAAGAATTCCTTGTGCAGAAATTTTGCGCAATACAAATTTAATTTTCTTTTCTTTTCTTTTTTCCTTTATTTTTTTTTTAATTCAAAATGCTACCTGTTTTGTTGAAAGAGATGCTATAGTTGATTATGAGGCTATTATCTTAAGAGTAATAAGGAGCGTAGAGTCAACTCTACCTTTTTCCTTTCTCTCTCTTTTATGTTCCTTTATCTCTCTAAAAATGAGTTTGACTTTGTGGGAATTTTGTAATTACCTTGATCTTTAAAGGCATTTTGGTGGACAAAAGTTTTAAGTTGAGCAATCGCAATTGGTGTAATTTTTGTAAAACTTGTCTTTTTTGTAAATAAATTTTACTTTATATCTTTTTCCATTTGTATGGAAATTTTTTGTCTTTTTTCTAATTGAGGCTATTTTTTTTAGTAATTATTTTTTTACTTTATATATTTACATAGAAAAATGTTTTTTAGCTTGATCTTAAAATTAATTATGTTTTAAATCAAATAAATTAGGTTTAGTAGGAGCAATTTTAGTTTTACAAATTTTTATTATAGTATTAAAATATCTCTTAAACCTATTAAAATATCCATAAACTAATTATTTAATATTACATCTTTTCTATGTATTTTATTTTATTATTTATTTCAAATAATAATTTTTTTCTTCTTTTAGAAGTCAAATGCATCCCAACAAACCACAAGTGGGTTTGATAATGCTAATACTTCTTTAAATAACATACTAGCTGTCTAAATCAATGCAATTTTCCTTTTAATATAAAAAAAATGTATTTATGATTATAGTGGAATTACTAAATTACCTGGAAAGAGATTAACACCCATTCATCATCAAACTTAGGTATTCATCATTGTTTGTGGTAGATCCATGACATTATTGCTGCCTACATTTATTAGATGGAATTACCAATTTTTAATTGATTGTATTTATTGATTTCTAAATGAAACTTGACTGGTATGCAGGATTTTATTGAGACTTGCCAAGCAGTTCCTAATAGTTTACTCCCCATCCAAATGCCGAATTGCTCAGCAAATCTTGATGATGAGGTATTTTGTTAGTCTGTTAGGTTTGATATTTCCAGTATGTTTTAGTGTATATAATTCTTAATATTGCAGTGTATCTGTCAGAGTTTTTGTGAGGGAGAGAGAAATAATCTATCATTAATCAGTTTAAGTGTGGTGAAATGATGCTTATATTTACAAATGTTATATTATGGCTACATAAACATGGAGTTGCATGTTACATGTCAATGTAACAGGTTTGAATCACACAAAAGATCAAGAAATGTTGCCATTTTGGATAACATTTGAGGCCTGAAATTTTGAAAATATTGTCTTGCTAGATCCATTGAGTCCTTGACTCGTTCAACATATTTTCTTATAGGAGAACGAATTCTTTGAATCTTGTCAGATAGGTATTGTTCTTTTTGACATTATGTAGGATGAAATTCTGGGACTTGCAGGTTGCTCTTGGATCTAAAATATGCTAACCAGCCTCTTAACTTATTTCCTCATGACAACACAAAGCCTATTTTTTTTCAACCACATTTAGCTGAAAAGATGGAAGGGTGTAAGGCAAAACATAAATGTCTTTCCGCTGGATTAGGTTTGAAAATAACCAATATTGGTATCTGAAGTAACTGTAAGAGGGTCAGAGAGACATTGCATCTCTTTTTTGTTGAAAGAATAGAACCCTCATGTCATTTGAATTCACAAGTTGTATTCCTTGGCAGTTACGGTTTATTTGACATTGTGTCAGGACTTACAGGAAACACTGGATGAGCTTGCAAATGCATCGGGGTCAGATTTTGAGATTCCATCACATTTTGACGAGCAGGTAGGGGTTTTGAGCAACCTGGCAGCTGCCATATAGGTAACTAACCATAAATATGTTTTTCACTTCCGTAAGTTCATGAATGCAAAACTTCCAGGTTGACATTGACGACACCAACATGGGGACTGGTTGGCCTGGGACCTGATCTTGCAATGTGCATGTGTATGGATATGGTTTCTCGATGACATATTTGATGTTGCAAAAGCTGATACTGTTTAACAATAGATTTCCGGGCAGCCTTCAATGCATAGAGACACAAAATTCTCAAGTATATGCAGCTGCAGAAATTACCGGACACATCTTGTACCATTTTTGTTTTTGTTAGTCTTAAATTTTTAATAGTGAATGACATATTGTGCCTTACACATTTCGGCCTCTTTTCTGCATTGTTTATATCAGGAAATGGTTCAAGACCTTTTAGTCTGTATAAAGCCTGTGTAATTTTAACTTGTAAAGGTGTTCGAGGTACATCAAGTAGGCTATGTTTGGTAACCTTAAAGACACTTTCTTGGAAAATTTTGCCTAGTTACAATGGGAGAAAGTTGGGAAAAGTGCACCACCTCAAATTACTTCAGATGCAACTCGCTGAGTGCAACTTGCAACAAGAGAATGTTTGGTTTGAAAGAAATAAAAAAAGAGGGAGAGGCGGAAAGGGAGAGAAATGAAAGGACACGATAGTATTTCATTTCTCTCCTCTCCTCTCCCTTGATTTTGACAAGTTAAAATGAACCAAGGAATTGAAAGAAAAAAAATAAAATAAGGGAAGATTGTTCTCAATTTCTCACCCATTCTCTATAATTTATTTTATTTTATTTTGTAACTAAATAAAAGTAGAGTTTCCCCTCTTTTATCCACAAACCCTAAGCGATGGTAAGGCGTTGGGTAGCACTAAACATAAATGCAAAATCTGTGAGTGTACTTCCTTTTTTATAATTTTGCCATAGCAATGGCTTTCACTCTTAGTTATCAAGAATCAAAACTCTGATTTCCAGACAAGGAAAAAATGAAAGGCGGGGTGGGGAGAAGAGCCCTCATGCTTCAATAGAATGGAAACAATTTCAGGGTTAAAACATGATAAAATAAACTGCATCATCTCTCTCATAGGAGGGGGTTCCATTGGAAGTACTTCTGAGCCCTTTATCAATTGCATCAAACGATATTGAACTCAAAACAATACTCACTCCAATATTTTAGTGGAAGATTTTTATTATTTTTGTATTATATGTTTATCTACACTGCATTTTCTTTCCAATTTTATATATTCCACAACTGGGATCGTCTCAAGAAACTGCCAAACACCAAAAACACCATTCTCCTTGCATTTTAGGGGAAATTAGTGAAAGTAAGAAATAGGTAGTCCTAATTGGTCATACCCTCCTTACAATTATCTCGTTTTTATGATTTGACAAAGGAATGGACATTCCTCCAACCAAATGAGCCCTAAATGCACAAAATAACCAGAAACCAGAAAAGAAGATTCCATATGCACAACATACTGTATTAAAAAAAACATTGTCTTATTTACCAGGGAGGACAGCTAGTGCATTGTTGTATTGTAGACAAGACATGCCTTTAGATCCTAAACGTAAAAGCTGAGCAAAACAATGTGAAGTCCTAAAGATGCCAAAAAGCACCATCCACTTTCAGAAACAAGAGACTTGTGTAACATATTTACCAAAGACAGTACTGCATGTCTAGGGGAAACTTCACAATGACTTGCAATATTCACTCTCAGAATCAAGAGATTTGTGTAACATATTTACCAGATTCCTATCCTGAAAAACAGTACTTGCATTTTGTTACAGGAAGATGCCAATGGGCACACCTTGTCAATCTGGTCTAGTGCCTTTTTACCAGGGGGATGGCAGTTGCAGTTGTCTCATGCTTCAAACATTGTCCAAGTCCTAAAAATCTGTAAGTGCAATAAGGAATCTGGTATCTGAAGCATGAAGGCCCAGGCGTTGCCAGAGTTGATACATAGTCAAATGAAATGCATCATATTTGATGGGAGGTGAATTCCATTGGAAGTATTTCTGAACCTGCATCAATTTGCATCAAAAACCATAGTCTCTCTTCAAATGTTAAATAAAGTGCATTCAGTCTAAGACTGCAATGATATTGTATTTATTTACCTTCATTGTATTTTCTTGCAAATTTCTATATTCTGCTTCTGTTATCTCCTCAAGAAACTGCAAAACATCGTATGCAAGATAATCATCTTGCTCCATTTGTACAGAAAATGCACTCCAGTTCATCATGCTAGAGAATGGCAACTCATACTGGTCTGGCCAAACAACTGCAGAAATTAATGGCCACTGGAACAGCTTAGAAAGACAAGTAGATTAAATCAATTCAGAAAAACTAGACCTCTCTTATACTTAAAGGGTGTCTTACCAGGAACACATCCATAGTGAATGGCATCTGCAATACGCCCAGCACCCATTTGAGATCCACCAGGACACAGGCAAAACTTACTTGTATTGTAATCTAAAGTCCGTGATGCAATATTCCTATAGTCTCTTGTTCTTTCGCGAAGCAATGACACAGTATGGTTGTTCGTCATGGAAAACTCTGACTCTGTACCATTCCGCAAAGCTATTTCTTCAGAAAGGTCATCATCTCCCAATAGAACCAGTCTAGTTCTGCAATATTAAGAAACACATGACAAGCTAATTAACAACTTGTCCTGCATAGCAAAAATCAGGAGCCAGCAAGATGTGTCAAAGTTATTCAGAGATGTTAGGAGATATGTATTAGGAGTAAATCAGTCAATTATGAGAATGCATACTACACAAATGGCAGCTGAAATGTAGCAGACAAACACAGCCACACACTCGGAAGATATGGCAGCTGAAATCACCTCTTCTTTATATCATTTCCAGCAGCTGGATGTTCAAATGGCAGTAGTATGTGAGGGAGGGCTAGATCCTTCTCTTTAACAAATCCATCAATATACTCAGGATTGCATACGACTCGAATAGCTCTGTTGGCAAGATCTGGAACTCCTTGGGTTACCTTCAATGCCATCTGATGGCAACTCACAAAAAAATGATCCGTACCATGTGTTCTGTTCCAGTAAGGATACTTCAAACTTATTCTCCGGATGTATTTCTCCACAACA
>BPVZ01000072.1:1546257-1567984 GCA_020521535.1 Rubroshorea leprosula | reverse complement strand
AATCAAGAAATTTGTGTAACATATTTATCAGATTTCTATCCTCAAAAACAGTACTTCTGTGCTGTTACAGGAAGATGCCAATGGGCACACCTTGTTAATCTGGTCTTGTGCTTTTTTACCAGGGAGATGACAGTTGCAGTTGTCTCATGCTTCAAACATTGTCTTAAGTCCTAAAAATCTGTAAGTGCCATACTGATTTTGGAATCTGAAGCATGAAGGCCCAGGCTTTGCCAGAGTTGATACATAGTCAGATGAAATGCATCATATTTGATGGGAGGTGAATTCCACTGGAAGTATTTCTGAACCTGCATCAATTTGCATCAAAAACCATAGTCTCTCTTCAAATGTTAAATGAAGTACATTCAGTCTAAGACTGCAATGATATTGCATTTATTTACCTTCATTGTATTTTCTTGCAAATTTCTATATTCTGCTTCTGTTATCTCCTCAAGAAACTGCAAAACATCGTATGCAAGATAATCGTCTTGCTTCATTTGTACAGAAAATGCACTCCAGTTCATCATGCTAGAGAATGGCAACTCATACTGGTCTGGCCAAACAACTGCAGAAATTAATGGCCACAGGAACAGCTTAGAAAGACGAGTAGATTAAATAAATTCAGAAAACTTGACCTCTTTTATTCTTAAAGGGTGTCTTACCAGGAACACATCCATAGTGAATGGCATCTGCAATACGCCCAGCACCCGTTTGAGATCCACCAGGACACAGGCAAAACTTACTTGTATTGTAATCTAAAGTCCGTGGTGCAATATTCCTATAGGCTCTTGTTCTTTCGCGAAGCAATGACACGGTATGGTTTTTGATCGTGGAAAACTCTGACTCTGTGCCATTCCATAAACCTATATCTTCAGAAATGGCAACATCTCCCAATAGAACCAGTCTAGTTCTGCAATATTAAGAAACACATAACAAGCTAATTAACACCTTGTTCTGCATAGCAAAAATCAGGGGCCAGCAAGATGTGTCAAAGATATTCAGAGATTTTAGGAGATTTGTAATAGTAGTAAATGAGTCAATTATGAGAATGCAGACTACACAAATGGCAGCTGAAATGTAGTAGACAAACACAGCCACACACTAGGAAGATATGGCAGCTGAAATCACCTCTTCTTTATATCATTTCCAGCAGCTGGATGTTCAAATGGCAGTAGTATATGAGGGAGGACTAGATCCTTCTCTTTAACATATCCATCAATATACTCGGGATCGCATACGACTCGAATAGCTCTGTTAACAAGATCTGGAACTCCTTGGGTTACCTTCAATGCCATCTGATGGCAACTCACAAAAAAATGATCCGCACCATGTGTTCTGTTCCAGTAAGGATACTTCAAACTTATTCTCCGGATGTATTTCTCCACAACAGTTCTCATATGCTCAACAGAAAGCCTCTGCACATAAAACCGCACCCACAACAACAGAAAATACAAAGACAAATTAAATCAAGAAATGGAACTAGAAACAGAGTTTCCTGTATTTCATCATCAAATCATGCAACAACACTCTACCATTTCCGAATTATCAGGGAAAGAAACTCAAGAAAGACGAACAAACTTGAAAGAAACATCAAATTTATTACCTTTTCACTCATCTTTTGGATGGAAATGGGTATGAAAAACATATGTGCTTGATTAGGATTCAAGGTTCGGAGTGGACTCTGCTCCATATTCCTAAAGAAATAGGCTTCACTCGCATACAGTCGAATCAGTTTCTTGGGTGTATGAAAATATGTTCTTGGGTCACCTTCTGGGTACACAAAGACCTTGAATTCCCTCATCATATCTGCATACTTCTTCTTGAAACCGATGTCCAGGAAAAAGCAAGACTCTTCGTCTGGGCAATGCCGCCCCTTGAGATGTGGGGGACGGAAGAACGGAGGATCAAAAATGCACATGGAAACATCGATCTCCGCGCAGAAGAATTGAACGAGAAAAATCGTTTTGATGACACAAAGGAAGACGAAGAAAAGAAAACGGAGAAAGGAGGGTCTGAAGGTTACCGGCGGTAACCTCAAACGATCGTAGGCGTCTCTGAAATGCGCGTAGACCTCTCTGACTATTTCCGGCATCGGCATGGTTTTCTAGGGAAAATGATGGGATTTTCTCAAGAAAATTTTTTTCTTGGGGGTTGGGTTTGTTAGCACAGCAGAGAACAGAGAAGGGTTTAAGAGGAGAGAGAAGAGAGCACTTCCACGTTTATATACTGGCGGTAAGCAGAGTTAGTTAATTCCGTTATCCGTTCAGCCGAACGAAATAAAAATAGGAAAAAAGGAAAAAAAAAAAAGAAAGAAAGAGAGAAAAATAATTTTTTTCATCCTAGTTCTAGCTTCGTTTAGGAGTGCTGTCCTCCGCTCGTAGTTGTATGCTTTTGCTTTGATCTTTTTGCTATCTAAAAATATTAATTAAATATAGTCAAATGTATAAAATATTAATTAAAAATGATAAATTTACATTTTAGATAAAAAACTGGTAAAAAAATATGTTTTGTAAAATGTTCTTAAATGAAGCCTCAATTAACCTAAATTAATGTTGTTTAAGGGCATATTTCCACTGGGGAAATGGAGGTTTGGGTCATTTGGATATGTTAAAATAAATAAAGAAAATAAAAAAAAAAACTAAAATAATAAAAGCTTATTTCTCCATCTTTATTTCTCTCCACTCAACTATATTTCTGAACTCAACTCAAGTTTAATTTTCTTCTTGATGGTTGAACGGAAACAAGGCCAAAGAGCAATAGCTAAATAAAGGGGAATGTTGTAAAAAAAAGTAAAAAAAAAAAGGTAGGACCTCATTTCCTCACAAATGCATCAGAAGAGATTAAATTTTCATCTTCCTCTACAACATGTGAAAGGGATGTTCATTTATTTATTTTTCTCTTTTTTCGTTTTTACAGAACATAGATGTGTTGCAAAGCATTCTGATGAAAATTATGTATAGAAGAGACAAATAGTGCAATTTTTAAGATTTTAAAATGAAAAATTGGCCATTTTTACCTATCAAAATTCAGTTACAACTCATAAATAGCAATAAGGGTTAATTCACACAAGATGTTTTCTTGAAATGAAATCTTATAATGGCTATGTTGGTGAATTCAAGGGGTGTCTCAAATGGTTGAAAATTTGAGATTTTAAGTTAGAGATCTTGAATTCCAACCTTAAGATAGGTGAGGAGGGGTGGAGGGAAGATGAGAATTATTTCCTTTTAAATAGCCTATTATTTGATAATAATTGTGATATGAAATGAGTAATGCATAGCAAATCTCACATCATACAAATTAGAAAGAATCAATTTTTATTATTGTCACCTACCAAGGTGGAACCAAATTTTATTACTAGGTGGGTTTATTGTATTTTTTAACTAATAGGGTCTAAAATTAAAATGCCTTGTGATTATTTTTATTTTAATAAATAAGGTCTACAATTATAAGGTTTTAAAATTATAAAAAAATTTTGGATAAAAGGTATAATTTATGTCTAACCCCTCTCAAAAGTAGATCCGTCCTATGTTACTTAAGATGGTAAGATTTCACCATAAGAAAACAAATTTGTTAACAATGTCCTCACAACAATTATGTGACATTAAATAAGTAAACACATATACTAAGTAAAAAGAACAAATAAAAACCTCAATCATGATGGTGGAGTCTTTAAACCCTTATACTAACCATATCATGGAACTAGTTCTAAAATGAAAGAATTTGGACCTTCAAATCAACAAATTAAATCTCATCAACAGAAGCAAGGGTTGTATCATATTACTAAGTACTCTAGGGTATCATAGTTCCAAAAGGCTTGGAGATAGCTTGGGATATAAAAGTTACAAGGCAAACACATAAAAGTCAAACCAACTAATAAGATGTGTAGGAAACTTACCATTTAAATTCCAATAAGGTTTGTGTAACATATTTACTAAATTTCTAGCCAAAAAACAGTACTTGTGTTTAGTTACAGGATGATGCCACTCAATCTAGTCTAGTGTGCTTTTACAGGTATATGCCAGTTGCAGTTGTCTTATGCTTCAAACACTGTCAAGTCCTAAGAATCCGGATGTGCTAAAGTGATTTTGTAATCTGTAGCTTTTTGGTCCAGGCTCCTCCATAGTTGATACATAATCTGATAAAATGCATCATATTTGATGGGAGGTGAGTTCCACTGGAAGTATTTCTGAACCTGCCATCAATTTGCATGAAAACCAAACTCTCTCTTGAGATGTCATACAATGGATTTAAAGCATTCATTCTTAAGAGTTTGATGACATTGCATTTACCTTCACCGTATTGCTTTGCAAATTTCTATAGTCTGCTTCTGGTATCTCCTCAAGAAACTTCAAAACATCGAATTCAAGATAATAATCTTCTTTGATTTGCACAGAAAATGCACTCCAGTTCATTATGCTAGCGAATGGCAGTTCATAACGGTCAGGCCAAACAACTGCAGAAATTAACTGACAGGAACAACTTAGAAAGACAAGTGGATAACATAAATTCAGAAACTTGACCTCTTATGTGCTTTAAGGTGTCTTACCAGGAACACATCCATAGTGAATGGCATCAGCAATACGCCCAACACTCATTTCAGATCCACCAGGACACAGGCAAAACTTACTTGTGTTGTAATCTAGTGTCCATGGTGCAATATTCTTATATTCTCTTGTTCTTCTGCGCAGCATAGAAATGGTGTGGTTGTCCATCATGAAAAACTCTGTCTTTGTATCATTCAGCAAAGCTATTTCTTCAGATATGGCATCACCTCCCAAGAGAATCAGTCTAGTTCTGGGATATTAGGAAACCATTAGCAAGCTAATTAACACCTTGTTCTGCGTAAGCTCAATTGAAGGTCAGTAAAATAAGCACCCAGAAAAATCCAAATAGGATGAAGAAATCCCTTTAGAGGAGTTCTGAATTACCAAATTATATTTCATGTTATTAATTAGGTGGAATATACATAACTCCAGCCGAAGAGCTTGTAATTCTTTTCATGGTTAAATAAGTGTGTTTCAAAGAAAGCATACCATTTAGTGCTCACACAAAGACATACAAACACGCGCACTTGCACACACATCCCCATAGAGAGATGTTGCAGCTGAAATTACCTCTTCTTTGTATCACTTCCAGCAGCTGGATATTCAAATGGCAGCAGTACAGGAGGGAGGGGTAGATCCTTGTCTTCAATATATCCATCACTGTGATCAGGATAGCATACGACACGAACAACTCTCTTGACAAGATCTGGAACTCCTTGGGTTACCTTCAATGCCATCTGATGGCAACTTACAAAAAAGTGATCAGCACCAGATGTATTGTTCCAGTAGGGATACTTAGAACTTATTCCCTTGATGTATTTCCTCACAACTTTTCTCATATCCATGAGTGAAAGCCTCTACACATAAAACCACACCCACATCAACAGAAAAAGACAGAAGTAAATTAAAATATAAACAGAGGGAACTAGAAACAGGATTTCCTGGATTTCATCAGTAAATAATGCAACAACACCTTACAGCATGCCTCTTTTCAATATAAATGACATAAGAATCTGTTGACTACAAAGATCTCCAAAGAAAAACTCCATTCAACATAGACATTTCTAACAATTCATTCAGAAAATACAGAAGAGAAGGCCAATTCTTGGCATAAAATCTTTGAAAAGATCAACAAACTCATAAGAAACATCAAATTTTTACCTTTTCACTCATCTTTTGAACGGAAATGGGTATGAAAAACATATCTGCCTCATCAGGATTCATGGTCCGAAGTGGACTCTGTTCCATATTCCTAAAGAAATAGGCTTCACTCGCATACTGTCGAATAAGGTTCTTGGGTGTATGAAAAAATGTTCTTGGGTTTCCTTCTGGGTACACAAAGACCCTGAATTCCCTCATCATCTCTTCATACTTCTTCTTGAAACCAATGTCCAGAAAAAAGCAAGACTCTTCCTCTTGGCATTTCTGCCCCTTGAGATGTGAAGAACGGGAGACTGTCAGATCAACAATGCACATTAAAAAATCGTTTGTGTAGGGGCAGTAGATTTGAGTTAAAACCATTTTCAGAGCATAGAAGAAGATAGAGAAAAGAACACGTTTAGGGGTGATTCCGAAGTTTCGCTGTAGCTGCAAATCTCGAAAGCTGCGTCTCAAATTCCTCGGCACCATCATGGTTTTCTTGGGAAAATGATGATATTTTCTTAGCAAAATTGTTTTCTTGGTGTTTGTTGGCACAGTAGAGAAAAGGGTTTAACAAAGGTTTCATGGAAGAGAAGAAAGCGGTCCAATGTTCATATATTTACGCTAAACTGAGTTAGTTAATTCCGTTACTCTGTCAGCACGAAAGGGGGAAGTAAAAAGAGAAAAAAAAAAAAAAAAAGCCTTGAAGACATACTTCATAGGTATGTCTATTCAAAAAAAAAAAAAAAAAAGAGAAAAAAACTCCATATAAATTAGCCAAATAAATTGCGAAATGAAATTGAGGCAATTAGGCAGTACTTTTTCTTGGTATTCAAGATTGGCGGTGGGAGGGAAGCAATCGGATGTAGTTGGTGACGTTTTTGGACTAGTGGCCGCGACGCTGGATATATGCCGCCGACGGTCGTGCTGCAGGTGGCGGCGAATGAAACAGAGACTGAGAAGGAAACGGGGAGGGGTAAATCCGTCGGTTATCACGGAGAATGAATATGCAGTCCCCGGTGAGCAACTAAAGCCAGTCGGCTAGTAGCTGATAAATGCCTGTGACTAAGATGGACTTTGTTGTGTCATTGTGACATTAAATAAATAAATATATTTAATATCAAGTGTAGTTTTCAATTAAAATTTTTTTTAAAAATCAACTATATAATACTAAATCAATTGCCATATTATGTTACATGTAATATTATGCAGCAAACAACAGAGTGCTCAATTTTTCAACTAAAAAAGTTTCAAGTTTAATGCACAGGTCTTTTGTTGGCCGAAGAAGTGAAAAACACCTAATTTTCTGTATGATGCTTGATTTGAACTCAATGAAGTATTTAAATTGTAGTTGTGAGTTGGGAGGTTTACAAAAGAATCACTTGAATAACACCTTTTTTATCACCAAAGGAAATAAGCGCATTGGATTGTAGGAGTTTGAATCTTATCCCCAACCACAAAATTTAAGCTTTGAAATTAGTTAATGCCGACGTATATAAGCTTATAAGCAACAATTAGTGGGTGCTTGTTTTTGTAGTTAAAAAACAGTTGATAGTTGTTGGCCTCAAACATTTGAATCGGATGTTTGAGAAGATAATTGTTACATTTAAGTAACTTAATACTATGTTTACAAAGATATTTTTATCAACTATTGGTCATTGACAATTAATTGCATTTGAATAGATAATATAAACTCGAGCAATAGCCTAAAAGTGAAGGAAAGATGGAGTGACTGGAGAGACCTTAGATCTTCCTTTATACAAGTATAAAACCTCCATTATGGCTAGAGTCTTCTTCCATATCATTTTCAACTAGTTCAAACATGAAAGAATTTCATAAACTATTAATGTTTCAATTATTAAGAGCTTCATATCTCTATATTAGAAATTATAAATTCAAATTATAAATTCAAATATTGAGATGGATGAATAGTAGGGATGGCAACAGGTTCCTACATGGATAGGACCCCCTCCCTATCTCCATCCCATCCCCGTCAATGTGGATATGAGAATCCTCATAGGGATTTTTAACGAAGAATCAAAAATAAACTTCGTTCCCATATCCGCGGGGAATAATGGATCCATGTGGATATACGAAGTCCCCACCAAATATCAAAAATATAAAATTTAACCCCCTTTTTTTCCTATAAATTAAAAAATAAAAATAAAAATTTAAAACAATTTAAACAAATAAATACATTACACATACAGTCCAACAAAGCAATGTTTAGTTGCAGCAAGCTCCAGCTCCAGCAGCATGTTGATAGGAAAAAAAAATGCAAAAACTGCAACGTGCAATTGGCAATTAGCCGTTAACGTGCAATTGGTAATTGTAATTTGCAATTTGCAGTGTACTTATTGTATTAAATTGGGTTTGGGAAGATTGGACAAGAAATTGGGCAATTTAAGTTGAGTTGGGTTACTCAATTGAATTGAGTAACTAAAAATTAATAGATAGTATATTTACAAATATATATATATATATATATTTATATTTTTTTATTATATATGGATATACGTAGATACCCACAAGACGAAAAATATTTCTCATAAAATTTCACGAGAAAAAAAATATCTCCATCTCTGCCTATAGAGAAGAATATTCTTAAAATCTTCATTCCCGTAGCGAGGCGAACCTCCACAAGTTTAAGAGGAAATTGCCACCCCTAGTGAGTAGGATAAGAGTTACATAAACTGTTTGTATAAGTATAATAGTAATCCATCGTCAGACAAAAATTTCGACTTGAGATCAATACATAAAATGACATGAACTCAAACAGCATGGAACTAGAATACAAGAACTCCATCCACGTAGTGGAGCAGGGTACTCTGGACTAACGTCAACAATATACTTAAATTAAAGGATTGCGGTAAAGATGATATGATAAGAAGTGAAAAATTATTATTCCTGGCAGTAGGTATAGGGTAAATATACTCGCAGTTATGCTTTATGGAGCTTCCAAACAATCGATCTTAACATTATAGTATTAAGAACCACAAGGAAAAAGTATATGGAGCAACAAGGTAAATGCACAATATCTGACCTCCAGATACCTAGGTAGAAGTATCAATGTTGTAATGAGCCAGCTCCAAATGGTGTGATCTAATGATCTTCAATGAGGAATTGGGCAGAAAATCAATGAATATGAGATGCCTTGACCAACATTCATATTCAAATGGCTCACAGATCAACTTGAATATGGACCTGGCATGTAATGACGCCCACTTCCATTTGAATCAGCTTGGACATAAGGTGAATGGGCATAAGGTGATTGTAGCTCTCCAGAATGAGATGACTTTCGAGATTTGGAGTTTTTGGGAGAAGCTGTATAGGAATCAGTGGAACCACTGCTTGTAGAATACATTGATGATGTTGGAAGACCATGGATCTTTGGCAGACCAGTTGGATCAGACCCCAAACTGTAACCCCTCTCAACTGTTTCAGCTTCCAATGGCAATTCATCAAGTGTCTAATCCAAACAAAGAACAAAAAAATGTCAATTGAGTTTGAGTGGAATTCCCCCTGGATTGTATATAGCATTACAATTTTTTCTAAACCTGTGGAATTTAATGAAAAACATAAACCGGAGCAACTAGGATACTGCAAACATTTAAACATTAATGAATAAGGATGTCCGCTAAAACACTTCTGCAATATGAAATTTGTAATAAGAGAGACATCTTGAACCTAAAACATTATTTCTTTCACTAAAGGTGTCCCACCAAACTAGAACTGCTCATAAGGTCAAAAAAGGGAAAAAAAACAAAACCAAGACCGTTCCAGAAAAATATTGTTCCAAGGGGAAGATACAACAGACTAAAAATTTCATTCTCTTGTAATCAAAATTATCAAATCTCTTGCATGGACCATTAAATACAATAATCTAACATGGAGTCTAATAAAACCCACCCGGAAAGCTTGTTGAAGAGCACGTAGCATTTCTCGAGTGTGTTTTCTCTTTGTCGCTATCTCCTCTGGCTCCTGTAACATTTCTTCAAATAGGTTCTCTCTGTTTCAGATTACAAGGGAGATGAAACAGTAAGCAACTTGAAGGATATTGAAATAAAACAGTTGCTTGGCAAACTGATATGCAATATGCAATACCTGTAAAGCTTTTTGATGAAGACATTGTGTAATTCACGTTTCGTATGGTTCACCTGGTTAAAATAGAAGATAAAAACAGACATAAATATGGAAACAATGCTTCAGCAGGGAATACCATACCAAAATATAATAATAATAATAATAATAATAATGCAACAGCCCAGTTCTAGCAAAGTATAATTTAGCAGATGCAGTTAAATCATATCCTAGAGCTCTTCTGACAACAAATGAAAGAAGGAATAGGCCAGAAAGCATATGAGAGAATATTTTGTAGCCAAAATGGAGAATCTTAATCGAATTCACATTGTCATATTTCAATGATTTATGAATCTCAATCATGATTTGAGTTAAATAATTTCATGCCTACTCAGCAGTGAGAATGGAGAACTCTTATAGTCAACAAACCTCAGTTCCTAACCAAGAATTATGCTAAAGAATGTTGTACTTAATAGGAAGTTGATAAATACATAACAAAAAAAATAAAAGAAGAATCGAAGGTAAGGTAATCAGCTCATTCAAATTTACCAGAAAGTGCATAATTGCTTTAGGTACAGAGTCCTCAATATTCTTCCGAACAATGTCATAATATGATTTTAACAGCAATTTTGTGACAAGAATTTCCACAGCCTCCTGTTCAGAATGGCTTTCTGATGATGGCTTCAAGACAGTTGGAGGCTGAGGGAAACAAAAACAGCTTGTGAAAGTAAATACCAATTTAAGTGAAACATTTAGGTCAAGTCAGCATTCAGTCCCAAACAAATAATCTGATCCATATACATACCTCCTTCAAATGGATCATAGAGCATGATTGTTCAATGGAATGAAGAGGTTCACTAAATTGTTTGCTGCTAGCACTCTCCTTTACAGAAGCACGATTGTCACTTCCACCAAATATTGATGAAATACCCCAACTTGAACCACTTGAGTTTCCTGAACAGTCAAATAATTATATTTAAAACATAAATAATACAAGAATGATTTTCATTGACCAAAAAGAAGCAATAGAAGAATGATCAGTTGAGAGACAAAAAAATCATAGCATACAACACTGCCAATCCACAACCACATGCCCCAAATCAGGAAGCCCGAAATTAACATATTCTCATATAACCATCTGTTAAAACACGTGTGTGCGTAAAACAAATTGAAAACAACTGCTTTAATTTGAAACAATACCAGAAGATGGAACTTTGTCGACATCAGCCCCAGGACGACTTCCCTGAAACAGGAATGGAGTTGGATAAACAAAAACGAGTGGCTAGAACAAATTAACAGTAATTAATCATAAGGACTGGGACTAGAGAGAAAAGAAGAAACTAGGAAAGACAAGAAAGAAGACAGTGAGTGCCTGTTCAGCCAGAGTTCCATTAGCATGTCGTGCAAGAATAGCCCTAGATTTTAGACTTCTTTCTGAAGCCGGTGCCTTGTCAGGCTCTACTCCATCCTAAAGATAAAAGGCAAACAATAGGAATAAGTAATTAGAACTTAGCCAAAAATGCATAAGATCAACAAAAGGAAACAGAGAGGCCAATACCTTTGATCTGGAAATAGGCACATAAATCCTAGAAGACTTGACCTGCTGCATTGCAGTCTCTACTGCCTTGCTCCCACCAACAAAATTTGGGTGGGATGTATTTATGTAGTCCATCTATAAAATTGAACTGCTTAGAATGAAGCAACTACACTTCAGGGGCATAATGTGTAACAGGATAAATGTTAGAAACACAAAAGCATTACCAATAAGTTTGTTCCCCCAACAATTAGATAAATTGAAAAAGACATCAATTTCTCAGAAAAGTCACAGACATGTGGTTGTGTCAAAAGAACATAACAAGAATATAATATTACAAATTCAAACTTCAAAAAATAAGTTAACATGGCTTTCAACAAGCACAAATTTAAAGCTAATTAAATCCTGGACAACTAAATAGTTATGAAAGTCATGCCAATTGACTGATGTTAACTACTTCAAGTTATGGTTGTAAAGATAACCATACTCTGGTTACCACATCTAATGCATGCAACATAAGATAGAAGCTGATTAATGAGTATGAAGCAGCAAAGTTCACAGCTATAGCTACTTAAAAGTACCTCCATTTCAATAATATGCCCTATCATTGTCTCCGATGGTTCAAGGCCTTCCCGTAGGAAGTTTCCAATGACTTCATCCATGCGCTTTCTCAGGACTGGAAACCGCTGCAGTTCATTCAACATACATCGATGGCTAATCTGGAAAGAGAATAGTTACAGATCCAGAAATGGAGACATGAAACAGAAATAAAAAAATAAAAAAAATAAAAAAAAAAGGAAAAAGAAAAAGAAAAAAGAAAAAAAAGCATGTATGAAAACATATACCTTTATTAATTCATCATATATGAACCTGGCACACTGAAGGCTTGGATCTAGCAAACGAGCAATTTGTCTTCGAACAAGTACTTCAAATGGGACCTATGCACATAGGAACTATATTATAATAACATGCTACTGATTTGGCAAATAGTCATTGCAAGAAACACTTTAAACAGAGCAACTTTTTATTCTTAAAAACAAACAAAAATGTTACTATGATAAACACTTAAAATAGAATAACCTACTTCTGGTACAAACAGTGCTGATCTAGTACCAGTTGCATTCTGAATTGCAGTTCGAATGTCATCATCTGTCAAATCCTCACATGGATCAACCTCCTGCATAGATAGCAAGATCGATCTAAATTGAAGAAGGCGAAAGAACAAATGAATATCAGGTAAAAAGAGATCAGCATACTCACCTCTAAACTCTTTACAAAGATGGATTGGAAAATGTAGTGAATCCTTGCTCCACCAGACAGCTCAGATGTGGACATTTCTTCATTTTTCCCCTCTACCATTGATGAAAATGCTGTTTCCAGCAGGAAACTAATTATGGGCATCATTAAAAAGCTTAAATATGCCAATGCCACTAGTTAGAAAAATGCATGCAATACGAAGAAACAGTTCAGAACATTAACTGGAGAAAAAAAGAAACATCTGCAGAAGCCAAAAAAAGAAGAAGAAGAAAGTGTCAGAATATTTACCTTCACTGTATTTTGAAAGAATATTTAGGAGAAGAGCTCCCTGGCCAGCCTAAAGGTTTCAAAATTTTTTTGCATAAGCATAAATAACCAGGCAATAAGAACTCTAGAATATCAATATGAACACAAAATAAAATTGTAATTTCAACTAATTAATTGACATTCCCCAGGTCCAGACATATGATGAAAATCGAAACAATTATTCTCAACTAAGTTATAGCAAAAGAAAAACTGATACATGCCTTTGATTCTGTGATTTCTCCAAAGCTTGCATGCTCCTTTGCTACAGAAACAAGAAGAGAACTAATGCGTGACTTCAGCCCAGGCAGTATTGCCTTGATATGTTGAACTAAAATCTGCAAAGGAAACAATATAGAGACTCAAAAAAGAAGTTCTAGGGTACAGGAACTCTGTTCCACATGTGCAAAAAGGCCATGAGGCAGAACTAAAGAAAAGTGGTTTTCAGTAAGCATCCAACCAGCATAAAGCCTTTTCTAAGCTCATACAACCATGGAGATGACTTCATTCAGGTAAAGCAAAAGGATGCAAAAGGATTCATTCAAGGAGTCCATCAAGATGATATTAAGGCATAAGGCATGCTCAAGCATAAGTTTATAAATAAAATAGAGACTCAAAACTAGAATTTACTAGAAAATAAGAAGAAAAAATGTTCAAATATTCAAATATAAGTATGCAAGAGTGAGAAAAAGATGGCAAGGGTGCATGTCCATAGAGGGTCCAGACAATGAAATGAAGCATCAATTGCCTGAACAATTCCTTAAACGTCATGAGATCTTTGGGACTACATGTGGAATGTGCTTTACCTGGTTCAGCTTCTTTGCCAACTGTGGCATGCCACAACGATCTGCGAGGCCATTATATGCCTATATGATAACCAAAAAAAAAAAAAAAGATGAAAAATTATTTTTTTCTAAAAAAAAAAAACTTCACTAAGGCACAAAAAAATTATTAAAGAAAATACAGACATACAGGACGACTACGAAAGAACTTTTCCTCAGCTACAAGTGCATCCTTGATACTGCGATTGAGTAGAATATCCTGTTAAAAGAGTACCATTCAACAGATCAATAAAAGTTAGGCCTACTAATATAATTGGATTCAAGAAATAATATCATTGCCCCTATAAGGCTAAGTTGTTACCTCCTGACTACGATTTACAACACCTACATAACCAAGTCGAAGGGGAATCACTTTCCCAAGCAACAGATTACGGGCATCAGTACCTCTGTCCATTATATCCAACTGGTTTTACAAATAAATATGCCAAAACTCATCAGAAACAAAAGAGATGCTTATATATACAAGGACACTTAAAAATTAGAAAAAAGAGAATCAAATAACAGTCTGCACCTTTGTTACAACACCAATGGTTCTATAACCTGCAAGTATAAATAGAAAAATATGAGTAAATTTATTAAAGATCACATAGCGAGTAACAGAAGTTGGGATGAAGTAGAACCTACCATCAGGATCAGCATTTCCTGCAATTTGAAGAGCATCGGAGTTTGCCAAATCTGAATTAGCTGCTGTAACAGCTAGAATGAGACAACTTGGCTGTTTGATGTAAGACATGATCATTGTTCTAATTCGAGCTTCAATGTCTGAAGGCTGGTCACCCACAGGAACCTTTGTAATGCCAGGAAGATCGACAAGGGTGATATCAAGAACATTTGGTGAGTAAATTTTCAATCGAATCTGCTTGTCAGAGACACCTTTGTTACCTCCAGCTTCTCTATCTGTCTCAGCCTGCAATGAATTTGAAATCAATTGAAGGAGATAATTCTTTAATATTTTATAGAATATCTACTATTTGTTCTACACAAAAATCTCTAATTTGCCAAAGACCTATGGAAGAGAAAATTCCTTTATGGTCAGTTATCTATGGAGGCAAAATACAAATCTTTTTCTTACTTTATATATATGATTTCCACATTCCACTAGAGTGGAAAACAATTCCTGAGCAAAAACTAGTTGTTCCAACAATTACCTGCAGTGCAGCTCAAGTCTATAGCAGTCCATTTAAATCAATGCATTTCTAGCTTCAAATTGGTCTCACAATTTCTTTCTGTGGCTTGAATTCCTACAATTCCTAGGTAATTAGTTAACTATACTCTGCGTAATGCTGTTAAAAGGACTATACTATGTTTAAATTTGGAACTATTGCAACCAGAAAATTAGAATAACCAGAGCACCTAGCGAGTACTTTCGGAATTTCTCTACATACAGGGACATTATCATATGCATTTGATTCAAGTATTTCGATCCAAATACTGTAGCAGACAAAACAACAACCTCGAATCCAGCTTTCACACACCTGAATTTCTCTGCGGATCTCCGAGAAGTCGTAGAAACGCTTGCCAGGCAAATGAAGGAACTCTCCATACTCCCCATCCGACACCTTCCCCTGGATAAGCTGAAGAACGAGTGGACGGCGAGTGCAGATTTCAGAACCACGAGGGAGAAAATCACGACCGACGAGTGCCTCGAGGACGCTAGACTTCCCGCTGCTCTGGCTCCCAACCACCGCCACCTGCGGCAGCTCTATTGTGGAACGGCTACCAAGGTTGGCGAATATGTCCTGCAGCTTGTTCACTATAGGAATGACCGAAGATCCCAGCGGCGCCGCAGACGAGGATTGAGCCGTGGACGCTGCTTCGTCGGCCATTGACCAATTGATTGGCGATTAGTTGAGGGATGGATAGTCGGATCGGAGAAGCAGAACTGGAGGAAACAAAGATTTTGGAGCTCGTCTGTAGACTGTAGGTGAGAGAGGAAGAGAGAGGAGATGGTTTCTGCTTTGTACGATGGAGGAGGAAATCGTGGTTTCAAATTTTTGATTTTCGCCTTTTTCGAATTTCATAAGGCACTGTTCGACGCTATTATTGCTTACGCCTTGCGGTGGGGTTCGACTATATGTGCGGGGATGAAATATTATCTGGCTGGCACTTTCTTGGGGAAAAAGGTTATTCAGAAGTCTTCTCTTTTCTTTTTTTTAAGAGTATCTACAACAAAATTAAATGAGAAGAATTAGATTTTTTTAAAATAAAATTTTGAATTTAAATTTTATAAATAATAAAACAAATGTTGTTTTCTCTTCAGGTTGGATATGACTTAATTTTATAATCTAATATGACATTTAGTATAAAAAAATATTTATTTTTATCGTTTAAATTATATTAAATTATAAAATAAAAATTATTAGATAATTTAAATTATATTAAATTATAAAATATAAATTATTAAATAAAGGATAAACTTTTAATATTAATTCATTTATTCTCACATAATAGTTATAATTGTATAATTTAATATAATTTAAACTGCATAATTTTTTTTCTATACAAATATTTTTTATCGATTACATTATAGAATAAAAAGTAATTTATTCTCATCCTTTGACTCATTTTATTTATATGTTATATTATTTAAATTTAAATTTTCTTATTTTTTGTAAAAAAAAAAAAAGATAACTACTCAGTACTCATTGGTGTAAATATTAATTTTTTAGATAGAACTAAGCTATTAATATTTAAAAAATGATCAGTACTAATCAATGAGACAAAAAAATTTAAGTGCTAAACCTATAAAAATTATATAGAAAAATATTTAAAATTAGATTATTTGAAGAAAGCACCACAAAAAATTAAAATAATATTAGTGTTGATTTAAAAATTATAATATTTTTCACATTTTAGAGTGACTGTGGCACTATTGGTAATTAACAGAATTTGTCACGGAGTCGATGACTTGGAGTTAACGACTTCAAGTGAAGGACCATAATGAACATAAAACTTTGGTTTTTTCTTTTTTTTTTTTTTATATTAATGAACATAAAACTTTTAGTAGAACAATGATAATAAGTAAAAATAAAAACTAATAGAATGATAATGAACTAAACACTTTGTATGAGGATGTTAATGAATAATGAGAGCCAAAAAAATCGAAATACTTTGAGGTTAAATAAGTTCATCATAATTATTTATTGTGTACATAAATTCATTCAATAAATAATTATAATTAACATATTAATTACTAAAACATCTTAATTTTTATATTTTTAATAAATATATATTTTTTGATAATAAAAAATTTTAAATTAAACTAATACCTATTTTAAAAAAAATTCAAACTCATAATCACAGTAGATTTTATCTGCACACTAATGGTGAGCGAGACCACGACCGTACTGCATAAAAGATTACTTTTTAATGAATAATTTTTTAAAAGGTAAAGGACCATCACAAAATGGGAAACGAAAATATTCGGCCGACATATGCTCTCGCCCTCTACCAATCACATCCTGACACGTCCTCCATATAACTTGTTCTCGTTCCCATCCAAACAATTTCCCGTCTCCTATAAATTGCAGCCATTTCCAAGTTTTCGGGTAGCTTCTTCCAAACCTAACTCTCAAGAAATCGTCAACCTCGTCGCTGTCTTATTTTGAAATCATGCCTCGCCGAAGCTCTGGAGGTTAGTTTCCCATCTAATCTCTCTCGGATCTAGAAGTATTCAAAGAAAATTTGTGGAAATTTGTTTGTGATTTTAGGGCTATAGCATTTGTTGATTTCTAGGGTTTTCTGCATCGTCGATTCTTCTGTTTCGATCGAGTTCTGGCATCCTTTAATCTCTCTATTTCTAGGGTTTAGATTTGTGGAGTTTGCAACTCGGTTTTGAAGTTCTTGACTTCTGGTTTTTTTGTAATTTTTGTGCAAGGGTAATGGTCAGCGGAGCATATTTGTGTTTATATTTTGTGGAAATTGTACCTTTAAATGATTTAATTGGTGTGTGTTTTGGGTATCGTTTCAATCTAAACATGAAAGTTCTTTTCTTTGGGGGTTCTAAAATGTTTAATGGTACAGAATACTGGTATAATTCTCATGCTAATACGCCTGTTTTATTGGATTTAAGTTGGTGTTCTAAGCTTTTAATGTGGGTAAAGTAGGGTGGGCTTAGAAGTTTTGCTGCATTTGTCTCTCTCATATCTTAGGGATTTACATAGAGGAGGGGAATGCTAATTCTAATGGTTTTAATTTTCCTTTCTCTTACTACTTATTTTTTCAGGAAGACCCGCTCCTCGGGCAGCCCCCCGTCGTTCTGCCCCTGCTCCTCAACCAGGTATTCACATCTTCTACATCATGTGTATGGCTATCTAGCTTGTAATATGAGGTTTCATGGTAGCTGCCTTTCTGTGATACATTCCATGGTCTGGTTTTAATGTTTTTAATATGTTGATGCAGTACACCATGCTCCCCCTCCAGCTCCCGTTCAGAGTGGGAGTGGTGGTTCTATGCTCGGAGGCATTGGTTCAACCATAGCTCAGGGTATGTTGGGAAATACTCAAACCATTTATATAGTATTTGTTTTGTTGTCTTGCCAGCATGCATGGTGGGTCTAATTAAGGACTGATCTGAAACATTCTCTCTTTTGGTCCTTGTTACAGGCATGGCTTTTGGCACTGGAAGTGCTGTTGCACACAGGGCAGTGGATGCTGTGTTGGGACCTCGTTCTATTCAACATGAAACTGTAGTCTCTGAAGCAGCTGCCTCACCAACTGCAGCACCCACTGCAAGTTTTTCTGGCTCAGATGCTTGCAGCATCCACTATAAGGCATTCCAGGATGTAAGTCTAGTAGTCTACTTTTCTATTTATTCTTTCTGTCTATTTTGTCAGACTACCATTTACTAATTGTTGAAAACATTTTTTAATGGAATTGTTTGCCATCACTAAACCTGCACTGAAACATGTTCTGTATCATGTAATTTGTGGAGGGTTGTCACCAATTGCTAGGATTCCTCATTGGGATTAGATGCCTCTTTAGTATGTCTTTGCGAGGATCATATATTCTTCATTGTTATGATTTTCCTTTGATAAATTTTTTTTATTAGTTCTTTAATTGCTCATGTGCAAGTTCTGTGCTAAAGCTTTGCTATGATATGCTAAAGCTCTTCATTGCTTTTGCTTTTTTGTTGCAGTGCATTAGCAACTATGGAAATGACATCAGCAAGTGTCAGTTCTACATGGATATGTTGACGGAGTGCAGGAAGAACTCAGGATCTCTGACTGCCTAAGTTTCATCCCTCTGCTTTCCATGTAGTGGAATATTAGCTTTTGGACTTGCCCTGTCATTTTGAGTTAGCTCATAATGACAATGATGAAGGAACTGTATTCTGTTTCTGATTCAATAATGGCCATGGGTACCGAAAATATATTTAAATACCATACTTCTTTGGTACTTATTGAACTTTAATCTCATTCCATTATATATCATTTTGAGTATCAGTGTCTTGGTGTGTTGACCAGTTGCTGTGGAATGTGGATGATGGTTTTCTGTTTATTGTTTTATTCCATTTCACTTAGCCCCCTCTTCTATCCCCCTTGCATCTCTCAATTAATTTCATATTTCTCGTGTGATTGGCAAATTCTGTTTACTTTGCCATGGCTTGTTATATTTGCTGCTTCTGTATTTGTATTTTGCCAATGGTTTGTTCAATAAGCAGTTCCTCCTTTTTCTTCTTTTTTTTTTCTTAATTTTAATTTTTGGTGAGAACTAACTGTTGATTCTAGCCTTATTGATATCGCGGAGGGTGTTTGCATGGTTCCTTTGTCTGCTGCTGACTTCGTTTGGCTGGGCGGGCTTTTAGTAAAACTTCTACTTCTAGTGTGATTTGCAAATTTTGTGTGCATTGCAATATCTGTTAGCTGCCCTTATATTTGTGTTTTGCTAACATTAATGGTAAGAGTTATACATGTATACTGCATGGTTCCGTTATCCTTGCATTCTTACCCCCTGTTGCTGGGTATGTTATTGTAGCAGTCACGATTGCTACAATACTTTTCAACATGGAAATCTAGGTTATGAACTAACGCTCACTTCTTTTTTGGGGGCCTCAACTCACACCCTCTTTAGAAACAAATCTTTATGAAGCAAGCGTGAAAGCATTTTTGAATTGGTTAAATTCGGAGGGGCTGAGGGCAAAGAAGGAAATTGGAAGTACGTTAGACCAATGAAGCTGTTGGCTTAGTCTTGGCTAATTTTAGTCTGGTTTTGAAGACTGTCCTCTATGAGAATATCCTGTTGATGACATTCCAGTGGGAATTGGAATACTTGTTGGAACAGAGTGCTTTTGCTGAGGATTCTTGCTGTAATCCACCTCCTGGGTCGGGAGGGCCTGATTTGATTGTGTGGAGGGAAGTGACTAGGTTTTCTACAATAAAATCAGTCAGTATCTCCCATCTTCATGGGATATGGTGCTTGGATTAGATGTCAAAATGGAATCATGTTCGATATTTCTTCCATCATTGCACGTTCTATTTAGGTGCTGGTTTGAGTTGAAAATGACACTTGTAGATTTAAAAGAAAAAAAGCCTTTAAATTACTTTTATTAACTTTATTTCAGTGGCATTGACAACCTAAATTTACAATCAAAAAGTGCCTGATTTTATCGAGCCTCTTTTCTTAAACCATCATTATCCTGCCTTAAACTGTTGCATATATAATCATATATAGTATTTTTTAATAATAATGTACTTAAATTATTTACCAATACTTCGTCTTATATTGTGCCCTTATAATCTTTAGGAGGATATGGGTGTATTAGGAACAATGTACGATGGGAACGGGCTATGCATCAAGGCTGAAAGCAAGTCTGCAAGAGGAGGAACGAGGAAATTAAAAAAGAAGCAGAGGAGCAGACAAAACCGCTAACCTTGTCAACGATTGTTTGAGAAAACAGTTCCATTTGAGTTAGAAAGAGATCTCGAACGGTTGTATCTGTCTGACAACCGAATTGCTGCAAAGCAGCTGCTGTCTTATGATTTAGTGGTATAAAACACCAGGAAAGAAGAGTTGCAATTCTTCACAGAATTGCATCTCTTTTTTGCAAGGGTGCAACAAGCACCAATTGGTAATTGCGGAGTACAAATAAATTGAACATGCCCCACAAACGAGATCTTCGAAAAGCAGTTTGTCTTCATTTCTTATTTCTTTACACTTTGTTTTCAGGTTTGTGCTTTCTAATTATATATAGCATATCGGCTTTGGGTGATTAAAGTTTATTTTAATATGCACATGTTTCTTGTAGAAAGGTAAAAATTATTATCCTTGACTAAGGTTACTGAAACTACCTCTCTGACACCAATTTCTTTACATACCATGTAAACATAAACTTCATAGCTTCTTACATAACTTTCATCCTCTTTATTTCAACTGTTGGGTTTCCTTTCTTCATTCACCCAAATCCTAAGTTTTTTCATCATAATCTTCCCTTGAGGAAGCTGATGCAGAGTTTTTTCCATGCCTCCCTGTCTGGATCCACAGCTCCCATATTGGCCTTCAACTCATCTGCATAAGACTCCTGCACGGAATACAACCAGTTTATGTTTAATTAGTTCAATTTGGAATACATAGCAGGGCATAGGAAGGGTGATTGGGAAATTAATTATCAAGTAGTGGTGACTACCGCAATGTCATTGCGCTGCTGAAGGCGATCAATCAAGTGAAGAAGAATGTCATCATTGTACTCAGGATGACCCTGGATGCCCATCATATGGTCCCCACACTTGAACATTTCAATCCCAGTCTTTGTAGACCATGCTATAACCTCTGCCTTAGGAGGGAGTTCCTTTATCTGATCACCATTAAAACCATGTCAATGAAAACACCTATTCATAGAACAAGTTACTGGAATTAATGTCTGCTTCTGAATTTATGTTGAAACTGTGACACGATGTTACCAAGATCACTTCTAGGATAAACAAACCTCATCTCGGTGGCACTCGATGATGGGGAGGGTTTCAGGGATTTTCAGAGATGAGAAGAGCTTTGCTGAAGAGGGTGACAGATGAATGTCAGTAACTCCAATATCCC
>BPVZ01000072.1:1527040-1540503 GCA_020521535.1 Rubroshorea leprosula | reverse complement strand
AGTTAGTTGTTGAAAATATTAATTAGAATGTAAATTTTTAGACAAATTCTCTAAAAAAATGTACTGCCTTACACTATACTTTTAACTATAAGCATGAATAATATATATATATATGTGTGTGTGTGTGTAAAGAGCTAAAAACAGTTATATTGGATGACAATTAACTAATATATTGAAGAATCAAAATATCACTTGAATGCCAAACTCAAAAAAATGTGTAGATATAAGTTTATGCTCTATTATACATAGAGAAGGAACTAAACATTTACCATTTCAAAGAAAATTTCTAATAATCATTGAAGCCTTGATCCAAGAATAAGTCAGTAGACCTGAACGAAACCACTAAATTTGAAGGTTGTACCTCTTTCTATCATCTTACAATTCAATTTAGTAATTGGATCAATCCTATGTTTGTAATTCATTGATATGGAGTTGCCTGCCTTCAATTATGTAGGGCAAATTTCCACAAATTTTAAGCAAACGAATTTTGTTTTGCTCTTACGTGGATATAACTAACTTCACAAGCATGTGAAGTATTTTGATTTAATTTTCTTGAAAATGTCTTTTAACTGTTAAGAATTAAAAATTTTTTTTAATAGATATTTTGAATTTTTTTTTTTATAAGGATAATGGTTAGTAGGTTAGTATTGTTAAATGTTAGCAACTGAGGATTCGATCTCTAAATTTGGTAAACAGCCCACCAACCTCAATGAGGCGTGCAGCTATCGGACCGTTTGATGGAGTTCAAATATTATGAATTTAAACGTACATTAAAAAAGATATTAAAAAAAAAAAAGAGGACCATCAATGCAAAGAAATAAAGTCATTGATAAACATAACATTATTAGGGGCCACTAAGGGTTCAAAGCACATGCTACTTTTGTCCAGAATCGGAGCATAACCAGGGGTGTGGGTGTGTGCGTGGTGTGGGATTTCAATTAATTAAATAGACATGACACATTGACATTAGTGGAATTTAAAGTGTGCTTCATTTTGAAGGTAGCATAAAACATAAGTAAGGATGCATGTTATACCAACCTGTTTTAGTGATAAATACATTTCAATTGTTGAACATGGTTGGGATCTTGGGTTTCATTCACAAAAAAGCATCCCCACATAAAAGTTGTAGTCGTTTGAGTGATTGCCATTTCTTTTGGAATTTGTCTTTACCACGAAAACATGCAAGATGATGCTATTGCACTATCGCTTTTTGTTAGGCACCAAAAACATTTGTTGCTTTCACTCTCAATAACACGAAACACAGTATTCAAGAAAGTAACTCAATTGACCAAGAACAGTTTTGGTAAAATTTGTAAATGTTTCAATTTGTTGGTACTATTTATATTTTATAAATTTAAATTTTTTTTTTAAAAAATTTATATTTTTTAATTTTTTTAACTTTATCTTAAACAATAAATTTTGAAAAATTTTAAATTTTTATTTTTTATAAATATTTTTTACTCACTTTTTACTCACTTTTTATTATTTTTAAAAATATTTTTAAAATTTTTTCCGTAATAAAAATTTAAACTTAAAATTTATAAACAATATTCAAAAAATAAAAGTTCCACCAAACAGGCAGTAAAGACTTAAAAAATTTTATATTAAAAACCTCGAATTTAAATTTTAAAGCAGATGAAAAAGAATTTAAAAAAAAATGAAAGAGCTATTACCTCTAATATAACTTATCATCAAATACACGGCAAAAAAAAAACACACACATACACACACACAAAGGTTGTTAGGCACAAAGTATCCACAACAGGCCAAGAGAAAAGAGAAAACATTATACTCAGTTATACTCAGTTGTGACCTATCAAATGGAAAACTATCGCATACACGTGCGGTCAATTGAGAAAACTAGTTTTCAGTGTTACATTATACCTGATTCAAACAGGTTTTCATTTGATTTTGAGTAACATGTTTTCTATTTGATTCATGGATACAATACCATTTAGCAGCTGAAAGTCAATGATACAAACTCAATAATGAGAATGGTGGAAATCGAGTTGCTGTATGATGAGTGTGGTGGGGGGCTGCTGCAGCGTTGAGCCAGGAGAAGCAAAGTGACCAAAAATATCTTCGTTAGGGTCACAAGAGGTCATGATTTAGCATCTTCAGGCTTAGCAACACGTAGCTTTCTCAACTTTCTGTCATGATTGAGCATGGCACTTACGCTCTCAACTACCAATATAGTCTGCAAAAGGTGGGGGATATTATGGAGAGAAAAAAAAGAAAAAAGGAGACCAGATTATGAAAAATTAGCAGGAACTAGAAAAGATACTACTATGTCTTCTATCATGGATTCCACCTCGGATGATGTTCATGATTTTAATATGTACACACAAGCCATTTCCGTCCTTACTGAAAATTTCTTTTTGAACAACATAATATCATGCTACAACCGGAAAAGAATAATGGGATGATAGCAAAACCTGCAAGCAAGCATAAACAGTAGCCGTGGCAAAGTAGAAGTTTGCATTCCCGGTGCCCTGTAAATTTCAGTCAGATAGTTACGTTACCAAGGAAATACTCCTCATTTGGGAACTAAAAGATAGCACTGAAAGAGGCATACCCTCCATATCCATAGATTGTGCATTACAGGGCTAAGAAGTGAAACCCCAACATATCCACAAAAAAGGAAGAAGCTGAATTGCATATCTGCATGGCAGAGATAAGGTTTAAATGCCAAACCAACTTTAGTCCTTTGTTGAGAGTAACCGAACATAACTTAGTAATTAACTTGCCTGCTAATTGGTTAACAAACAAACCCAATAAACCCAGGTATAGAGCTGAATCTCCAACCTGGTCAAAATTAATCAACAGAGGTTAGGGCATAATCAATTAGATTTCTAATGTTAAAATATATCCAAACAAATGCAATAATAGAATAAGAACAAGAAGAACAATAATATCTGTTGTTATGAGCTGAAATGGTGGACCAAGTAAAATTAAGAATTTCTAACTGCAAAAGTTTGTTGAAGCAAAACACCATAAATTGATGTATTTTGCATTCAGACCAGAAGGTACTGATATTAACAGACAATGTTAAAGGCTCAAAGCTACAGTGAAAAATAGAATGAGTAAGGATAATAAGTAAGAACTTACTGAAGGGTAAGATTTGAGCATTGAGGAGATGGCAATGTACACAAAAGCCAAGAAACAAGGCCGGTGGTTCAGACGTATGGCTAATGGCAATATCATAACCAGAATATTCACATGGAAAACTATCAAAAAGAAGTTTCTGAAAAAATCAAAAACTTCAGCGAAGAAGTACCTACAACAAAATATCAGGCAATTAATGATATAAAACTGAATGTAAGATCAACTTATGCCTATCATACAGAAAAATGAAAAATGGTTCTGGGATTACCATAAAGCGCCTATATTTGGAGATAAATCTTCCACAGTGAGGATGAACCCATATGTGCTACAAAAACCAGATGCAAGGAGACGGAACCGTCAGACCTTTTCATATAACAACTGTATCACCATCTTAAAAAAATCTTAATTATTGAAGACAGCATGGAATATCTCAATAAATTCACTCCAACTTTCCCTCTTCAAATAACCAATAGAATTGATTGTCAAGTCTAAAGCACCTCTTTGTCACAAATCATTTGGATTATCTTCTGAATCCATAAATAACCTAATGATAGACACTTTTCAGTTAGTCCGTAGACCATGCATCAAACTAAGGCCTTAAGCTTTTAAAATGCAAAGCTCACGTGCGTAAGAAAACTTATTTTTCAAAGGATTGTTTCCTCTTGCCTGGATATGCACTTATATCTATTAAAAATTAGACTGGGTTTTAGCATGACATAGTAATTAACTAATACCTTGTAAACATCTCCTGTAGACCGCCATACTGTTTAAGAGAGATGCTGCATAGAACCAACACATAGACCGACCATAAAAGAGCCCAGAAAACAAAATAAATGACTGGTCTCCAAGAAAAGCCAATGGGTAGCTTTGGCTGCATCAACCCTTCACTTGGGGACTCATCTAAATTCTTACTGTATTTCTCTTTCATGAATAATTTCCTAGGAGGGGCATCTGGACCATATCCCAATAAGAAAACCACCTGTGCTTAAACCAAAAAATAATTACACTTCTATGTAGTAGTAAAGATGGATATATAGTTAAAACCAAAAATTTCCTGGGCAGATTGATTACAAAGTAATAAGAAGTTTTGTAAAACATCTTCTAAGAGTTTTCCTACGACAAACTTGCTTCATTGATACAAAAAATGACAAAGCAAAAAGTAGGCATACTGGAATAATCAGAATGGCAGGATAAAGAGACAGGTGGGTTGAAATGACCCATCCAAAAGCAGCCAAGGGAACTAGTCCTGCAGTAAAAAAGGATGATAATTAATAAAAATTGAAAATTTGAAGATAAAACTAGAAAAGTCCATGTTATGTTGACCAAATTAACATTTATCCATCCACTTGTCAACTGCTAACCATCTCAGTCAGCAACATTTAGACAAGAAGCAGGGGGATTAATAAGATTGCTATAGGAAGAATATGCTTCTGAAGAAAATTGACAAATTGAAGCCAAAGAAGTGGATCAAAATATCAAGATCAGAAATAAATCAGTTAAAAAACTGGTTGAGGTAAAAGACTTGCCACTACTTATAAGAGGTCTTAGTAAACTTCTTACTTGAGCAAGCTCCAAAAAGGCACAATATGACAGCAAGATTCTCAATAGGTGATGTTGACAAGCCAACACATGTCACTATTGTGAAAGGATTCCATAAGTAGACAAGAGCAGCAATATCTCCAGAAGAGAGGATCTCTGGTTACAATGAAAATTCCAAGTTCAACTTCTGAGAAGACAAAAGTGGAGGGGAGGAGTACAACTATTTGATAATAACATAGAAAGATAAAACAATCAAGAAAGAAGATACTAAAGAAAGAACAAGGATAAATCAAAGTAGTACATGCACCATCTGGTCCAAGGTCAATGTTCAACCTGCCAATATTTTATTTGTCATGTTTCTTCCTCAAACTTGATGTCATGGAATCTCTAACAGTTTTATTGAAAAGGAATGAGATTCACTGACAATAAAAAAAAGTGCCATCCGAAACACTTAAAGCACCCTATGTAGACCAGTTCAAGAAAGTGAATCTTGCTTAGCCATGGCAGATTTGCTGTTAATCGAGGGGTATCCTTATCTTTTCAATCAATTTGCCAATCTTCAAGGCTTGACTTGGATGAGAATATAAAATTTACTAAATCCATTTATATTACACATCTAAGTTATTATACTGATGCAATCAGTCATGCCAGGTCTGCAAGAATATTTCTTGCTTGTCTTTTCAACTGCTTATCTTTGCCCTAATATTTTTCACATTAACATAACTAAAAACTGTTGAGAGACATTAATTATTTGGTAGTCTATTTCTGATCCAGTTTTTTGATGATAACTGTCACCATTGAGCCCACAGGTTTTATCAAACCCCACTTTTACCAAGTCATGTTAAGATGTCTTTCACAACATGGATCAACTGGTTTCTGGTATCAAAACATTGATTAAAGGATTTTAGTTTTGTACACTAACCACCTCAGTTCTACCCTTAACTTTTAAGCTCCAATTTGCTACCTTCTTAATACTGCAGTGGCCTGCCCACAAATTTATATATGACTACTCTCTTAGAAATTCAAATGAAAATTTGCTTATTCTATTTTTTCTCTAAATGTTGCAACGAGAATGTTATGAACTCTCAAAGAAAACCCAACCCAAACGCACACACACATACACAAACAATGAAGACCAACCAACTAGATAGGAATCAAGCTATCACTTCCATCAGTTCCACCTTATGACTTCAATACATATAGTTTTTTTTTTTTTTTTTGGGGATCAGCACTTCAGTATATATAGTTGACATTGCCAAAATGGTTATAATATTGTGGACTGCACCGCATAATCCTAATTTATAGTCTTCTATCATATTACTAAATCTTATTTCTCTCTGCTTTTATTCTTTTTATTTTATACTATTTTTACGTCCTATTTATAAAAGAATTGCCTAAAGTATTCTAGTCATACAAGAACTGAGAAGATCTATTTTAATCAGTACATATCAAAGTTACCTGAACTCCCAAGTTGTGTTAAAAGTCCTAATGATTTCAAACTATAACTATAAGCCATCTGAAGTTTTTTCCCAGTAGCACGAATGAGCATGGCACTGCAAACATCTGCAATCACAGAAAGCAAACTGTATCCAAAAACATGTTGATATTAACTGCAGGTGCAAATAAATATATTAACTGCAAGTGCAAATAAATAAATATTTGATAAAAAGGGGAAAAAAAGAGAGGAAATAATGGAACATATGAAAAGAAGAAAATAAACAAAGTTACAAGACATTTGAACAAGATCTCACAAAAGGATCAAAACAAACATTGGTTCCCTTTCCCCATCTGGAAACAATGACATCCTAAGACTGTGCTTCAACTCCAAAGTCCAAACTTCGTTCCAACTCATCAATGGAACAGGTAGATAATAACCCTAGTGACTAGTTGCAAGGGTATTTTCAACTATACAAGAACTAAAAATAAAAAAAAATTAAACCCCTCAGGGAAAGCTAATGTGAATCCACAGCTTAGGTATAATGTGGCATAATTGCATTTTCTTTTTACTCATACAATGACTTGGCAAAAAACAAAAAAAAAAGAAGGGTAATTCATAAACAGTTAAACATTATGGAATAAACACTAAAAGTTGCAAAAAATAAAGAGGGAACGGTATGCTGAATGAGTAAAAGAGATAGCAAAGCAACAAGACTAGACAGTTTCTGTGAGGTATGATATATCCAACAAAGGGTACCCAGACTGAAGTTAATGCTTCTAACTAAACTAGGAAGGATGTTACTTCTGTGCTTCTTGATTATTGACAAGCAAAATATAGTTAACAAAATCATAAAGTCCATCAAATATGGCACATTAAATGTGAAACATAAGAAGCAAACAATATGTTCCATAGTAACTAAGAATTATACCCACATAAATCAATCAACAATGTTGCTTAAGATATCGTAAAACACTCAAATCCTTACTAAAAGTCTAAAACACACAGATAGCACGTAGAAATGATCCTACCTGAAAAACAGATGATTGGGCTGGCCTTCAATTCTGCATTACCCCATAAAGAATATAAATTTGTTTGATAAGTTACCATATAATCAAAACCCAAATTGCAAAATCACTCAATCACTATACCAATTTGAAATCTAGCATCTATCAGTAGTAATGAATCTAAAGCTTACAATGCCAAATTGACAGACACTACTACTGATTAAAGCATAAATTATTAGCTTAATTGTTGAAATGAGCTGATGCAGTACCTCTTAACAGTGAGTGGCCCGAGAAGGGAAAGTAACAAAGGGGAACCATGGTACATAGATCCTGCATAACCCACCAAAAAAGATCGCAAATTGAAATCATTACTCATTTTAAATGCTCAAAACTGATCAAAAAGTCATCTAAAAAGAAGTAGAACAAGCCTAACCTGCATAGGGAGACATTGACGATTGCTTTAACCAGAAACCTTCAGCCACTACACAAAAAAACAAAAAATAAATTAATACAAAAATGTAAAACTAAAAGGGTATGGTTAGTATGGTTAGAAGAAGAGGAAGTAAGCAATGAGCTTACAGCGACGGAGACTGGTGAGCGGAGTGGAGACTTCAGGGCGAGCAGCTAAGTTGAGGTTTTTGGGGAAATAAATTAGAATAAGCCTGAAGATGATAGATGCAACGACCCAACTCCAAAATGATGCCACTTTCTTCTTCTTCCTTTGATGGGTCTCCTCCATTTTCAGAGTTTGGATTTCTTGAGTGCGCAGAGGATCTGAGAAAACAGAGGCCAACAATTGCCTGATACACGGTGCACACAGGAGCAGTACTGCAAACCGTTGCCTTGAAACGACGTCGCTTTAGGCATCCCGGGCTTTAATGGGCAGCTAGTAATTTTCTTTTAGTAATCGACTTCTGTGTTTGGGTGTGTAACAAAAACGAAAAAAAAAAAACATAAACCACCCTGATAGAAGGGCGCTTCTTCTTCATGATATTAAGACTGTTTTCTTATCAAATTAATTTTATTTTATGATATGATATAATTTAAATTATAAAATATAAAATTCATGTAATAAATATGTCAAGATCAATAGAGTAATTGCATACTTTCTTTTTATTGTGACTAATCTTGTCCCATTAGTAACATGCAATTTGCAATTGAAAATTGTATGAATTTCAATTAGTCTTAACAAAAACAGTATATGGATTGCAAATTGCATGGTACTTGATCATGCGTGGGTTTTTAGAGGAACAGTATAATATGGCATTATCAGGTACATCGTTATGTACTGATTATAATCAAGGTATGTATACTCCTTAAGCACAAAGTTACAGAGCAAGAGATAATTGGTTGCATGATGTAACATGATTAATGATCCAGGAATTGTATTCTTTGTAAGAATCAAGTTGGAATACATTTTTTTCTTTTGTTAGGGATCACTTGAAGTTGTGAAATGCAGTCTGGAGTCGAACTGTAAAGCACAAGATCAAACCTCTGCTTCTGTGGTCGAGGGAGATAACATCAACAGACAAATTTCGGCCAGGGCAACCAATATTAGAAGTAAAACACAAGATCAAGTCTCTGTTGAGTCTGGAAAGTTGCTGACCACAGTACCTTCGTTTGAGTTGTATGAAACAGAGATTTGACAAGGAAACGAGAGAATGGAGATAATTTAAACGAACAAGGTTGGAATAATATGGTGGTGTTATGGTGGTGTTTTTTAAGGATAGAAAGGATGGATATCCTTCAAGGTTCTGAAATCTGGAATTTGGCTACTTTTTTCTTTATGAATAATGAAAAGTCTATTGGTTGGTTTCTAAATCTACCTGAAGACAAGGGCTGCCGAAAATGGTTAAGAGTTTGTCTATGAAACACAAAATGGCCAATCAAGACCTGCACCTCCTGGGATTTGATTGGTGTTACTTCCAGTTCGGGAACCCATTCAGCTTCAGATGCCATTGACAGGCACCAGGAGCTGGAACTCTGCTGGCAAGAAACTGTGTAGCTGAATGTATGGCTTTGATGTATTTTTGCATGGCACAAATTTGATATTAACAAAACCATGCGTTTGAGGTCCGTACCTTACATGCCTTCATATTTAACATTACGCGCTGCATGGTCACTTTTAGAACATTAAACAAGCATAAAATGCATCAGGTTGCAGCATCCAAAATTTCAAAATCTAGCAATTATATGTAATTGGATTTTTATAAAGGGTAGAGACGAGGCTTGGAGGAGAGTAGGAAAAGAGTAGAACTTAAAACATGAATTTGACATATAGCCATGGAAGGGTGCAGACATTCACCCAACCGGGGAAGAGAGGAATTGTTCTCCAACTCGATCTCTCTATTTCCAATAGCATATCTTCCCATTTATAGCAGAAAAGTTACCACATTAGAATAGATTTCTTTGCCTACTTTCCATGGTTTATGATTACACGTTTTCTACAAAATCTATTCTAACATTTAAATCAAAGATTGTTATATATAAACTAACATAAAAAGTACATTGAAAACACTATAATTCTATAACAGTGCAGAAATCTTAGCTGCCATTTTCTGTCACATTGCTGCACTTTTGTTGATTAATTACACCCTCCATTTGCGTTTGCCTTTCATTTCATGTTGCTTCCATAATGCAGCTTTGTTTGCTGCATTTTTTTTTCCCCCATAGAAGTATCTTTCTCAATGCACATTTTGTCCCATAAACACAGCTTGCTTGCTACACCATTTTGCTGTCTTATTGCAGCAACATCACTGCAGCTTTGATGCCATTGCTCCAACAACCAGCAATTTACACTATACTTAATGGTTAAGAACTCAATGCCCCAACTAGCTGTCTTCAATCTATTGCCTCCTTTGCCAAACAAACTCTTAGCACAAGCTGAGGGATTCAAACACTAATCTGAATAAGAGAACTTAATCCCTTATCTTCCCTTTCGCCCAATCAGAGTATCTCTCATGAAGTAAATCAAATATTTTCTGCAGGATATATTTCACATTTGAAGACCATTTTGTTCCTACTTTGCTAGGAATTACTTACTTAATTTCCCCTTAACATTTTAACAACGCAAATGTTTCTCTAAAAGGCATTCATCATCTCTTAATAATTTGTTTCTACCAAAAAATAATAATAATAGTAATAATCTCTTAACAATTTGTATGAGTTTTTAGCCATATATTCTCCTTCAATTCACAACCGAAATTCTGAAGTCTCAAATCCTCTATCTTCCTCTCTCTCTCTCTCTTTTTTGGGTAGAGAAGAGAATTAGCATAGATACTTAATGAGCTACAACAGTCCTGGGAATCGCATTCCCAATAATATCCAAATACGGTTAGTTACAAAGGTCAGAAGGACAGTGATCAAGAACAACAAAATAAGAGTCCGACTTTGCACCCTTTTTCTGCCAACCCATCAGCAACAGCGTTGGCTTCCCTGAACACATGACTAAGCTGAAGGCCGGGGATTTGAGTCATCATAACCCTGCAGTCATCAATTAAAGCGCCCAGTGAATGAGATGAAGAGTTAGCAGAGTCCAAAAGAGTTTTTGCAACCTTAGAATCAGTTTTGACAAGAAGTGGGAAAACCCCCTATCCGCAGCAAGTTTGAGACCATCTCTTAAAGCCCACGGTTTGGCCGAAAGGCTGGACATAAATCCAACATTCTGATAGAACCCCAACAGCCAATTCCCAAGATCATTCCCTGAAGACCCCCCCGGTACCTCACTACCCAGGGACAAGGGGGGGGGGCAGCTGCCCCCCTAAGCTTTTGAAAAATTTCAAATATGGTATATTAATTTTTATTTTCTACAAAATTTTGTTTTTTGAGGTTTTAAATTATTGGGACCATTTCAAATATTTTAAAAAAAAATAGGATTTAGGTAAAGGAATTATTTCTCTCTTTTTGATTAATTTTTAAGATATGATAAATTGGCCTAGGTAAGAAAAAATATTAAAAAAAATCAAAATTTAATTAATTACATTAATATAACTTATATAAGTTTCTACAGTAATTATATATAATTTTTTTGTACAATTTATATACTATGAAAATAATGGTTGAATTTATTTTATTTATATAAATCATACATTTCAAATTTAAAATTATTTTGATACAAATAACCATCGTAAAAAAAAAAACTATTTTTTATATTATTTATTTAGAGATTTTAAAATATATATCATTTAAAAATAACTAAATATATCTTTCTTTCTTTTTTTTTATAAAACTACATATATTTAATTAATTTAAAGTTTTATATGCATAAATAAATAATACATACATAAAATAAACAACTAATATAAAAATTAATTTAAATTATATTAATAGTAAACTAATAAATAATTTACAAAAAAAAAAAAATTAACCTTTTCCCTCGTCCCCAACTTCAATTTCTAGCTCCGTCCTTGTCCCTACCTAATCTACAAACCAATCCCATTCCCCTGTTGAGTGAGAGAGGAAAGAACACAAGACTTTTCCTATGAAAGTCTGGTTTTTGTATTGAAATCACTCCAATGCAAGTATACTTACTCGACTCACGTCACTCTCACTCTCACTGTTACTTCTGGACCCACACTATACTCTTTTGCTCACTTTTCTTCTTCTCTTGAACTCATACACACGTACATACATAAGTTGTCAACCTCTTCCGGTCTTCTTTTTTTTTTTTGGGTTTTTCACCTGGTATCGGGATTTCATTCCGGTTAATTCAAAACGATTCGCGTCGTGCATCTGAAAATAATAGGTGAGTCTTTTAACAAAAGCTGCTACATACATAAAATCTTGAAGTTGAGATTTTATTTAAGTTGAAACAAGTCGTTTACCACTTGATCCAACTCCTAGTTGATTTTCAGTCTTCTTTTAATACTTACAAAAGTTGGTGATGTAAACCGACGGTGCATCTTCGAAAGTGTTCTTTTAATTCACAAAATTTTATTTTTATTTTTATTTTTGGTGAAAACAAAATTTTAATTTATTACACATGTAAAACCAAGGTACAACTAACGTGGCCTCTTCTACATTTTATATCCTTGTGTGGCTTTAATTTACTTTGTAGTAAAAATTGCTTCTAGAAGACTTCTATGTCATCACTTTCTAGATCCAAGTCGAGCTTCGAGAGTGTTCTTTTAATTCACAAAATTTTATTTATTTTTTTTTTTGGTGAAAACAAAATTTTAATTTATTACACATGTAAAACCAAGGTACAACTAACGTGGCCTCTTCTACATTTTATATCCTTGTGTGGCTTTAATTTACTTTGTAGTAAAAATTGCTTCGAGAAGACTTCTATATCATCACTTTCTAGATCCAAGTTGATGATGAATATTTTAGGTTAAATTTTTAATTTGATTTTTGAACTATTGTACGGATTTTCGATTCGATTCTTAAATTAAAAAAAATTTTTAATTTGATATCTGAATTATTATACGGATCTTGATTTGATATTTATTGTTTACCAATTTACTTTAAGTTGGTCTTTCTATATAAAAAATAACAACATGTCTCGTTATTAATGTGATAAGTGGCTATTAAATAACTATTTTTTATCGTTAAGTAACGGATACATCAGTTATTTTTTATACGGAAAAACCAACTTAGGGCTAAATTAGTAAACAGTAGAGAACAATTCGAGGGTTTGTATAATAATTTAGGGACAAAATTGAGAATTTTTTTAGTTTAAGGACTAAATCAAGAGTCCATACAATAATTTAAGAACCAAATTGAAGGTTTAACCAATATTTTAACATCCCCTATCTCCCAACAACCTTTAACACGATTTCCTCATCCACCTCTCTACCAAACAAAGTCGCTTCAACTATTTTTTGTCGTTAAGTAACGGACACGTCATTTGTTTTTTGTACGGAAAAACCAATTTGGTGCTAAATTAGTAAACAGTAGAGACCAACTCGAGGGTTTGTATAATAATTTATGGACCAAATTGAGAATTTTTTTAGTTTAAGGACTAAATCAAGAGTTCATACAATAATTTAAGAACCAAATTGAAGGTTTAACCAATATTTTAACATCCCCCATCTCCCAACAACCTTTAACACGATTTCCTCATCCACCTCCCTACCAAACAAAGCCGCTCCAACTAATGTTTTAAAATCGACCTAGAGGTCAAACCATTTTGACCTTCAGCTCTCGATTTAGTCGGTTTAATCAGTTTAACTGTTCAAACCATCGAGTTAATTCAAATGAATAAATATAATATTGTGTAGTGGTTTGATAGGACTTGTGGTTCTATAGGTTTGTGACCTTGCCATCGTGGAGGAAACGCAAGTTCAAGCATACTCCATGTTAAAATGTAAATTATAGTATGTTTAATTTTTAATGGGTTTTTTCACATGTAAAATGTATAATATATGTAATTTTTT
>BPVZ01000072.1:1500803-1519560 GCA_020521535.1 Rubroshorea leprosula | reverse complement strand
TTTTTTTTTTGAACGGCAATCAAATGTTTATTTATATATAATAAACGGAGTACAAGGGGTACCCCAAACCCATAACAATACTGTTAGACAAGTCTAAAATACCCTGAGTGAAATAGCAAAGTGTCGACCCCTACTAAAGGTGTCGACACTAGACTCGTGGCGAACTTCAGAGTACCGATGCTTAATCTTCACATCTCCCTGTACAGAACATCAATCTTCCCTAAAATGAGTTTCACTGGCAATCACAACATTGAGCATGCATTGACTACTTCTACTTTAACCCACTCAATCCATGAAGGAGTAGACTATAGTCAAAGAGCTGCTCAAAGTAGCCATCATGACCCAACTCCATTTCAATATACTAAGCAAAATTATACAGCCTTATAACTCCTCATCAGACCCTCTTTTTCCGACCAGCATGGAGACTTTTAATACATTCTACTGGGTTAATTAGCCAATCAGTGAATGTAAAAGCATACCTGTCCAGTTTTGCTGTACACCATTGGAAGGATCGCACTTGTATGATTTCCAGCAACTTTCTCGGGTCAGTTTTTTTATCTTGGAAAATCATTTGATTCCGAGCAAGCCACACTGTCCAGATTACAGTACTCCAAATGCAATCCCAGCCTTCTTTTACCTTTGGATCTTTGCTCCATTTCCCAAACCTCTGAAATGAATTCCAGCAATCCCTTTCCAGCCTAACCTCTGTTCCCCACCATTTAGCGCATTCTTGCCACACCCAACTGGTTATTTTGCATTTCAGAAATACGTGTTTGGAGTCTTCATCTTCCTCCTTGCAAAAGACGCATTTGCCATCTTCTGCTTCTCCAATAATCCCTCTAATAACCAAGTTGACTTTTGTTGGGATTCTGTCGAGCAAAAGTTGCCAGTTGAAGGCTGAGACTTTACTTGGAAATTTGGGATTCCATATTCTTTTGTATGTCGATATCTCATTTGTTTCTATCTGATCTTTTGTTAGGATTGAGTATGCTGTCTTAGTGGAGTATTGCCCATCCTTGTCATGGACCCATTCCCACGAGTCTGGCCTTCCTTGCTTGATTTTCTTGTCTTCTATCAATTGTTGGAGTTCCTTTGCCTCTTCTTTCTCCCATTCAAATAGCTTTCTTCTCCATTGGAGGTTCCAGCTCCATTGTTCATTTCCTTCGTTTCCCATTTGGTGGCACTTGTTGTCCTTTCCTGTGGATATCAAATACAGTCTAGGGTATTTATTAGCAAGATAGCCCACCCCGCACCAATTATCCCACCAAAAGCTCACCCTCTTACCATCCCCAAGCTTTATTCTAAACCCTTCCAACAGCCATCCTACTCTCTCCCTATCCATTTTATCAATGCAGCATACATCCCTCCACCATGTAGAGCCTAGTCCTTCTCTTTCTTTAATCCAGTCCAGCCAATGTCCCCCCCTCTCTCCATACTTCCCTATAATTACTCGCTTCCACAACCCCTCCTTATTTTCAGCAAGACGTCCCCACCATTTGCCCAACAACGCCAGGTTAAATTTCCTCAACTCCCTCACCCCCAACCCGCCTTCCTCCTTTTTTTTACACACCTTATCCCAGCTGACCCACTTTATTTTTCTCTTTTCACCCCCACCCCCCCATAAAAAACTTCTACGAATTTTATCAATAGAGTAGAGTATACCTTTCGGGATTAAGTAGACTGACATGAGGAACACGGGCAGGCTAGACAGCACTGAATTAATGAGCGTGATACGGCCTCCCAAGGATAAAAACCGACCCTTCCAAGTAGTTAGTTTTTTTTTGAATGAATTCACCATTGGCTGCCACATTGCCACTCTTTTATGATTTCCTCCAACTGGGATCCCCAAATATTTGAATGGAAGCTCCCCTTCTTTACAACACAGCCTGAACGCCATCTTATTTCTCCAATTGTCTTCAACCCCGATCCCCATTAATTGGCTCTTCCCGAAATTAATTTTAAGACCAGATACCAACTCAAAAGTTCTCATTATACTTTTAATGACCCCGATATTGATGAGCTTAATAATATATTTTCATGTTGACAATAATCACACCTCAAGTAGGTTAAGTAAAAATCGAAAACCCATTTTTACAGGCATAATGTAGGAAATTAAGAAGCAGCCGCTTTCCCAGAAGAGAGTCCAATTAACTATATCTTAAATTCCATCTGTATCAATCCTTAGTCTACCAATAGAACCATTCCCTCGATGACAACGGCAGTCTCTTCAAAGGATTTAATTTTCCTTTCTTTATGGGAAATAATCGAACGCAAAGGCTTCATAGTTGCCCAAAGTCCACGTTGAAAAAGACCTTTACTAATTTCTAAAATTTGAGCTGGAAATGGATAATATATATGTTTGTGTGATGAGTTGACTACTGATAGGTAATGAAAAACCAAGGATAGTTACAGGCCGTCCCACCATTGCATAATTTTTCGATGGCTTTCTATTTCATTGGCTTAACTTTGGCCACTCTGTTTGTTTTTAATACTGCAGGTTTGTCAGATAATGGTGAAATCAATGGAACTATAGGCGTTTGTTATGGAACGGATGGCAACAATCTACCAACAGCGGAGGAAGTTATAGCTCTCTGCAAGCAATATGACATAATCCAAAGGATAAGACTCTACGATCCAGACTTGAAGGCTCTCCAAGCGCTTAGAGACTCCAACATTGAGGTCATGCTTGGTATTCCCAACCCTGATCTCGAATCCATTGCTAAGAGTCAAGACAACGCAAGTACTTGGATTGCGAACTACGTCGGGAACTACACCAGCATCAAGTTTAGGTACGTTGCTGTTGGGAACATGGTGAGGCCTTCAGATTCATATGCCCAATTTCTAGTCCCGGCGATGCAGAACATTCAAAATGCAATTTCAGCAGCAGGGCTTGAGATCAAAGTATCGACTTCAATTGACACAAATGCCATCGGACCATATTACCCTCCATCAAATGCTTCCTTTAACTCAGAATACAAACCAATTATCGAACCTGTCATCCAGTTCTTAGTGAACAATTCAGCCCCATTACTTCTTAACTTGATCCCATATTTTGCTTATATTGACAACATCAATTACTTGACTCTTGATTTTGCTCTCTTTAAATCTCAGTCGCAACCTCTCACGGATGGACCTTTACAATACAATAATTTTTTTGATGCACTTTTGGATGCTGTTTATGCTGCACTTGAAAGGTCTAATGGGAGTTCTTTAGAGATTGTCATATCGGAGAGTGGATGGCCTTCAGCTGGTGGAACGGCAGCAACCATTGAGAATGCTGAGAATTACATCTCCAATCTTATACAACATGTGAAGAGGGGGACACCAAGGAAGCCAGAAAGGCCTATTGAAACTTATATTTATTCCATGTTTGATGAAGATAACAAAGAGCCAGAACTTCAGAAACACTTCGGACTTTTTCTTCCAAGCAAGCAGCTTAAATACCAATTCTTGAAGAAAAGGAATAAGAAGAAACGATTGCCAGTGGGGATAATTGTTGGAGTGTGTGCTTTGATTTTTGGATTAGGTTTCACTCTCTTCGTTTTATGGAGAAAGAGGAAAGAAAAGGAACAAGATGTTCTTGCTTTTAATGTTTCTTTTGGTGATGAGTTCAGGAATGGCATGGGACCTAGGGAGTTCTCTTATGATGAATTGGCTAAAGCAACAAAGAATTTTGCAGATGAGGAGAAACTTGGCGAAGGAGGGTTTGGGGCAGTTTACAAAGGTTTCTTAAGGGATTCTAGTACACATGTAGCTGTCAAGAGGATATCACGGAGATCCAAACAAGGCATTAAGGAGTATGAATCAGAAGTGAAGATTATTAGCTGTTTAAGGCAGAAAAATTTAGTGAAGCTTATTGGTTGGTGCCATGATAAGGAACTTTTACTAGCTTATGAGTTCATGCCTAATGGTAGCTTGGACTCTCATCTCTTCAAGGGAAGAAGCTTGTTATCGTGGAACCTTCGTTACAAAATTGTGCAAGGCTTAGCATCAGCTATCTTGTACCTGCACGAGGAAGGTAACTTTTGTGTGCTCCATAGAGATATTAAAACAAGCAACATTATGTTAGATTCAACTTTCAATGCTAAGCTTGGGGACTTCGGATTAGCTAGACTGGTTGACAGCGAAAAAGGGTCACAAACAACTCAGTTGGCAGGAACCATGGGCTACATTGCTCCCGAGTGTCATACCACCGGTAAGGCAAGTAAGGAGTCAGATGTATATAGTTTTGGAGTTGTGGCACTTGAAATTACATGTGGCAGAAAATCTATAGAGTACAGATATGATGAGGATGAGAATCAAGCACCATTGGTTGTTTGGGTCTGGGAAGCATATGGGAATCAAATGCTTCTTGATGTAGTTGACAAAAAACTTGGTAACAATTTTAATGAGAAAGAGATGGAGTGCTTGATTGTTGTCGGACTCTGGTGCGCACATCCTATTCGTAGTATGAGGCCATCAATCAGACAAGCATTGCATGTGCTTAATTTTGAAGCACCACTACCTAGTCTTCCAGCTAGGATGCCTATTCCCAAGTATGATATTCCTGGTACTTCTACAATCAAAACAAGTGAGCCTTATCTAACAAATGATTTAAATATGAGCATTACCATTCCTCGTTAAATCATTGTTTCAATGTAAAATTTTAGCTGCACTTGGAAAGTTGTTTATTGTATGAAATAGAATGTTATCTGAGTTCATTCTTAAACTATGGAATTGAATGTTAATTTTAAGTTTTTTTTTTTTTGGCAAAAAAAAGAAAGATATGTTTGACTTTGATCTCTTTAGAAAATTTACCCAAAAAAAAAAAAAAGAAAGAAAGAAAGAAAGAAAGGAGCACTATATTGAATCACTCAAGCTATAAAACTAAGTTTTACGGACAACCTTTCCTTTCAAAGCAAGGCATTAACGTGCCAAGTTGGAATCAAAATATGATGAATTGGTTAGATTTTGCGTCATTAATGAACTAATTTTGTTTGATTAATTTAAAGATTAATATATATGATTTATATAAATAAAATTTTTAACTTAATCATTAATTTTTTAAAATATTAATTAAAATATGATATTTTTGAAGATGTTGTCCAAAGAAACATCTTGCAAAACTCTTCTTCCTTAAATAAAATAAGAGTATTATTCAAAAATAAGAAAAACGCCCCACCATTTACAACTCTTGCAAGGTTTTCTGAAATCTTCTAAAGAGTTCTAGAGCTCTGTAGGTCCTAAGCAGCTTTAGATCTAGCTCCGTCTAGTACAGGTGGGCATGGTTCGATTTTAATTATAATCCAAATCAAATTATCCGTTAACTAAAATTTTGGGTTTTAAATTTTAATAACAATTAACCAAATAAAAAAAAGGATAGATTTTATCGATTCTGGTTACCTTTTTTAGAGTAATTATTTAGATTGATTTTGGTTTTAACTGAAAAATTATTTTTATATTTTTTGTATTTTTTTGAATTCCTTAATTATTATTTTATTAGTTTCAATCACTAAAAAATTAAAAATTATTTTCTTCCTTATCTCCTTCTCTATATTTTTTACCCTTCTCTCTTTTCTCCATTCTCCTTTTTTTTGGGGTAAATCTTCATATTACCAATCTTTTTTCTTCATATTGTGCTTCTTTTTTCTTTCTGTTTGCTACAGCTCCCTTTTTCTTTGATCTAGAGCTGAAAGGGAGATGAAAAAGAGGAGAAACAAGAAAAAAAAAAAAAACAATCTTTCATATTTTGATCTTTGTAAGTCGAGCCATGGCATCGCTGAAATGGTGTTGATTTGGTTCTAAGAGCAGATTGAAAGTTATCCACACAAGAAATGGCTGACCAATGAAACTTTTTTTTCGGTTTCCCGTCCGGTATTCGAGGCTTCGCCTCAATTAATCCGGATCCAACCCGCGTCGCGCACCTGAAATAGTGGGTGAATCTCCCAACGAGAGCTGCTGCGTTCGACCAATGAAACTTTTAAATAATGTAATAGTTTCATCTGATATGTTCAGCACCTTTTTTTAATGTTAAACTAGTATTGAAAGTGATACTCTTATGTGTTTAATATCCGTTTTTGCTTAAGATGTGTTTTTATGCCTGTAAATCCTCATCTATGTGATAAGTGTTCTCTTTCATAGAGATGTTGTATGGCTGTTTACTCTTTTTTTTTTTTTTAGCCTTTAACTTATTGTTTTTGAGACCTTTACCCCCCTAACATACAATATAAGTACATTCGCCCGTAAAATGCACGTAATTAAGGGAATTTACCCAAAATGAATGGAACCATCCATTTTCTGTTACACCATGCCTTCTCAGCGCAACATAAGCTCAAAACACTCATGTGGCATGTGGATCACATATTAATTTAAACTAAAAATAGAAAATTAATTTCTTGATTAAAATAAATCAAAATAAAATAATTAAATTAAGATGTCCTGATATTTGTAAAATTATTCAAGCCCTTAATGAATCTTCCTTGCATGTTAATTCATTTATGTATTCCATTTTTTCTTTTTTCTTTTTTTGAAAATGAGTGGGGTTAATTGCTACACCCTCAATATTTAATATTACACTTTTTTGACTTAATTGATTATTATACCTTTGCATTATATTCTTTCTTGGAATTTTGCCTCTTTTTTTTTTTACACCATTTCTTAAATAAATTAAAGTTATAATAGTCAATTAAGATAAAAAGACATGACATTTGTAATTAAAAATGTGACAATAACACTATTCTTTTAAATGTTGATTAAATTATTAGTTTTATACATTAAAATTTTAATTGACTAAGATTAAGAATTAAAAGAAGATATTTAAAAGGTTTATGCTATGTGGATACTCTATTTGTACAACTTTCATTTATAATTTTTACATATCATTGATAAGTTTATGTATATAATATTATAGATTCTAATAGAGTGAAAAGAACTGATAATTGAATGATATATAAAATTATATGAAAATGTTTTACTTATACATAAAAAGTTGTATCTTAATCATTTTCCTTCTTAGCCAAAAGAAAAAAAAAATCATTTTCCTTTAATTATATTGTATATTGGGGGTCTAAAAGTCTCAAAGACATTGAGTTAAAGGGCATCTAAGGGGTTAAGCCCCAAATAAATACACCAAAACATTAGTATAACTAGTTAGGGGATTTTTTAAAAAAAGTTTTTTAACAAGGTAATTACATTACAATTATAAATTTAGAGAACTTAGAGGATAAGGATAAATGTTGGTGGTCAGAAACAAAATCAAGACCAAGGTGCTATACCACCAAACCCTTACCATTGAGATACGAACGTGGTTGGCAAATATGGCTGTTTACTTGACAAATAAAATTTAGTTGTGTTGGAAAAAAAAAAAACCACCATTAATTTTTTTTTAATGAGAAAACACCATTAACTTTGGTTTGGAAATTGAGAGTAGTGCGGTGATAACCCAACCCATCGGGTAGTGCGGTGGTAACTCAACCCTATCTTCTCTCTCTCTCTCTTAATAAATTCATTCATTAACTTTAAAAATCATAAAGGTTACAAACTAACCCATATAGTCTAACATACCAGAGCACTATGAAATCTAACCCAAAATGTGTTAAACACTTAGTTAAAGAAATGATAATAGAGCAATATAATGATTACATGGATATAGCTGGCTCCAATTCTTGATATGGAGAAGCGCAAGTCAGCATAATTCACCAAGATCTATTGATGAAAAGGTAATTATTGAGATAATTTGTTGTTAAAAGCATTCCAAGGCCACATCGACCACCTTTCTTGTCTTGAATCTTCAATGAAAAGATGTAAAATAATGATAAAACACATACAAACTATATTCAAAAGGATGAACTCTCACATAAACCAGCCTTAAGGAAGGTAAGAACCCAACCCTCTCTAGTCTTTCTACATATTTTATGTAAAATTAAATACCAAATTTAGTTTTTAAACTTTTAATTTCAAATAATTTTAATCGTTAAACTATTTTTTTATATTTTTTTCATCTATCAACTATAAAAAATACATTTTTTTTTATCATTCCATTAGTTTTACCAGTTAAGTGACTTAAGTCTGTATGGTTGGCTTTTTTTTAGTTCTTGAACTTTTGTTTTATACATGTTTTTGCCCTTATACTAATATTTATTATATATTTTTTATCCTTAAACTTTTATTTTATGTATATTAAGGTCATTAAAGAAAATTAAAAAAATGCCAACAAGATAGACTTACCGTTAAAACTGACGAAAATGATTAAAAAAAAAAAAAGCATTTTTTATGGATTAGTCATTAGAGACTAAAATTGTTCAAAAATTAAAAATTCATATACTAAATTTGGCATTTAACCTTAATTTAACCACAATAAAATATAGCCGTAGAAAGCCCAGCCCCCCGAATTGGTGAAGAGGGAATGATGGAGAACGGAACCTAGTCGTTGAAGTCCTAGTTCAAGAGGTATACCTTCCCCTCTACTCCTCTCCCTTCGAAATACTGTAGAAGGAACCTATAAGGTGAAATCCAGTTAAGGTTTCGTTTCTGACGGACAATGGGACGATATTTCTGGCCTTAGTGTACTGTGTAAGTCTGTAAGTGATTATTTTCTTGATTGCCTCTCTCATTGATTTTAATGTTCAGTTCTCTACAATTTCCGTATTCAATTCAGTCACTAGGTAATTGTAGCAAGGAAAATATGTGATATTGGGTCTGCTCTAAGTTAAATTTTTTTTTTTGAACAGAAAAAGAGATATTTATTAAAAAATGGAATACAAGAAGTACTTCAAACCCATAAACATTCCAATTTGAAAGGCATAAATTAATGAGAGCCGAACAGTCCTTGTTAATTTTGGATGCTTACTGTATGGTGTCGACACCAAACTTATGTGTCGACACCACACCCGTGTCGGGTTTCTGTCTGCTCTAAGTTAATTGAATTAACATAATCCTAACCCAGATGTGAATCACATGATTTCTTTGTTTGCAATGTTGGGTTCAATCTAGGATTTATCAAATCAACATAAGCCTTACGCAAACCAGAGAAATTTCTAGTAGACTAATTTGTAATTGGTGTAGCCGAGGGTTCATCAAATTAATGTAACCCAGATGCATAACTAATATTAGAAGTTGGGTTTGAAATAATGTTCTTGAATCTACACAACCCAGATGCGAACCACAATTTTTGTGAGCAAGGCTAGTCTGTGATATTATATGGCGTGAAACAGAATGGATTTACTTTTTGGGCTGTTTGATTTCTGTAATTAATAGTAGTTAGCTTCAGCTTGTTACCTTAACTTGTCTGCAAATCCTGACTGCAAAGATCATATTGTTCCTGTCTCTAAGTAGGGCTTGTGGCTAGTAGAAAAAATTGATGGGCATTATGGGGTCACATTTCCTAGGAATCGGTATGGCTTTTTGGAATGAATGACTTCTTATGTTGATGCATGCTATTGGCATCTATGAATTAGTAGCTCCGAGTATTAAAATGCTCTTGTTCTTATTAAATATCGTTGGCTACTGGCAACTAAGAATGAGTTGCTCCTAGTAGTAAGATGCTGTTGTTGGCCATTAATATTTGACTACTGGCTGCTAGAATGAGTAGCTCCTAGTAATAAAGCTCTGTTACTCACCCATGATACCAATGTCTACTGGCTACTAAGAATGAGTAGCTCCTTGTTGTAAATCACTATTTCTGCTGGTAAAATGCCTGTTGAATGTTGATTTGGAACCCATAGGTATGCTTGAGTTTATGTTTCCCTCAAAATTTCCCTCAAAATTTCCCTCAAATTACCTCGCTCCTTGATTTACTGTTAAATTCTCTGCAACTTTTGTATCTAATCTTTTGCATTCACATTTCATAGCAGCAAGGTATATATTGTTTTGTGATATCGGGTTTGATGTAGGGTTTTATTAGATTAGCACAACCTTGATGTGAGCCAAAAAGAGGCTAATTATAATATTGATGTGTTCTAGGGTGTATTGAATTAACATAACATAGATGTGAACTGCTAATCCGTGAAATTGGGCATGACATAAGGTTTCTTGAATCAACAGGACCCTGATGTGAGACATAATTTTCTAGAGTAAGGCTAACATGTCATATTATGTGGTGTGAAACACAGTGGACACGTTCTAGATTTATACTTCCCTTGAGTTTGGGCATATTGTCTTTTTTCTACTCCATTTGATCTTTGAATTTGATGTCAATTTGTTGATCTTGTTACCTCAAAATTTAAGGTTCAATTTTGGCTGCTAAGGTCATATGAGTCCTGTCTCCAAGTAGAACTTTTGGTTAATAGGCAAGATTCTTGTTGGTTGGATTTGGGGGCTTCTAGAGTACATACATTGGCATGTATAAAGTCATGTTTCTTTGAGAAGGCTTTCTTCATAGTATGGCTCATAGTTGTCAAAATGATATTGCTCACCCATAACAGCCATATGTACCAGTAAGACTTTGTTCATAAAAGCAACAAAGCCTAATACTCCTCGTAGCAAAATGCTATGCTCACCCGTAACATTGATGGCTTGTGACTTCTAAGGAGTAGGTCCTAGTAATAAGTCATTATTGCTCTCCTAGGTAAGACATTATTTGCACACCCATGATATTGATGGCTCTTAGCTGCTAAGAATGAAAGATTCTTTGTAGTAAGAGGCATTGTTTGTCACCCTTAATATCAAAGAATGGACTATTTGCTAGAGAGTGTAGGGATGGAAGATTGTATGTAGGGTTGTATTATTCTTCTCCTGGTTAAATGAATAAGTAGTTAGTTTTGATTTTCTCTTGATTTGTTGTTTTCTAGTTTTGCAAGTTTAAATGTTGTGTGTTAATTTTTTGGGCTAAGTATTTGTTACTTTAGAATTGTATGGTTTGTTTTTATCTCTCAAGTTATCTGTAAAGCTTTACTAAAAATTTATGGTTGTTGCTTTTACTCCTTTGATCTTTAAGTAACAAAGAAATGCATGAGCATAAGCTGTTTTGTTTGTTGATAACCTGTAGGTAATATCAGCTCGTCTATTAAAGAAGAATTGAAAATGTAGAACAATTATTTCTCAGAAATGCACAAGCATATTATATGAAAATCAAAGTAATAAGAAAAAAATATACTAAATTCCAAAAAGTAATTAGACTAATTTATTACTCAAAACAATTTTTTGCAGGCATGTTATGAAAATTAGCGAGGTATAGTAATACTCATGTTGGGCGAACATGGCTCACTTGTCCTGATGATTGGGGTATTAGGAATATCATACTTGGGAATAGGCATCTCACTTGGAAGATTTGGCAATGCTGCCTCAAAATTAAGCACATGCATTGCTTGCTTGATTGATGGTCTCATACTATGTATAGGATGCACGCACCATAAGCCAACAATTAACAAACATTCCATCTCTCTCATATCAAAATCTTCAGAGAGTTTCCTGTCAACCACATCAAGAAGCCTTTCTCTGCCATAAGCTTTCCACACCCAAGTCACCAACGAAGCCTGATCCTCATCATATCTAGGTTCTATTGATCTTCTTCCACATGCAATTTCAAGTGCCACAACTCCAAAACTGTAGACATCTGATTCCTTGCTTGTCTTGCCTGTTCTATGACATTCAGGAGCTATGTAACCGATGGTTCCAGCCAATAGAGTTGTTCGTGATCCTTTTTTATGGTCAACTAATCTGGCTAATCCAAAATCACCAAGTTTAGCATTGAAAGCCAAATCCAACATGATGTTGTTTGCTTTAATATCCCTATGCAGCACACAAAATTCTCCAAACTCATGCAAATACAACAATGCAGATGCCAAGCCCTGCACGATTTGGAATCTAAGATTCCATGGCAATAGACTTCTTCCTTTAAAGAGATGAGAATCTAAGCTGCCATTAGGCATGAACTCGTAGACGAGTAGGAGTTCTTTTTCATGGCACCAACCAATAAGCTTAACTAAATTCTTGTGCCTCAATTGGCTAATAATCTTCACTTCCGATGTATACTCCTTGATCCCTTGTTTAGATCTCCTTGAAATCCTCTTAACTGCAACATCGATATTTGAACTCCGCAAGAAACCTTTATAAACTGATCCAAACCCTCCCTCTCCTAATTTCTCTTCTTCAACAAAATTCTTTGTTGCTTTAGACAATTCATTATAGGAGAACTCTCTAGCTCCCATGCCATTCCCAAATTCATCATCGAAGGACGCGTTTAAGGCAAGTTCACCCAATCTACTTCCTTTCCCCTTTCTCCAAAGAAAGAACAGAACGAAACCTACGCCAGAAAACAAAACACATGCCACAATAATTGATCCAGCTATTAATCCTGTTCTCTTCTTTCTTCTTCTCGGAGGAGAGGGATTTGTTTCAAGAGCTGGGATGTTAAGCTTATTTATTGCAATCAGAATTGGCCTGAATGCAACTAGATCATTAGCATTTGAGAGCTCGTTGTCAGCCATCACGCTTTTCTCATCAGCGCCAAATTTCTTAGCAATTGCAGAAATGTTATCCCCCAAGTTGGGTGTGTAGGTGAGCAAGTAATTTAAACCGCTGGCTTTCTGGTAATAAGTCGGACAGGCACATAGGAGTGGAATAAGCAGGTGAGCGCCCACCGTGAGATTCCACGGGTCAAAAGGGTTCTGAGCCTGAATAGCGTCACAAGAGGCGAGACCCTGGTAAGTGTAGTTGGAGACCACGAAATAAGTATCAGACCAATTAAGGACGTACGAGGAGTTGTGCTGGTAGTAGTTGCCAGAGCAGTAGCAATTGACGGGCACAAACACCAGCTCGTTGAAAGGGATAGTGGTGGTTTTGGAGGGGAACATGTTAAGGGAGGTGATAAGATTAGCATCGGCCCCTAAGAGGGAAGCTATGGTATCGGCAGAGTCATAGGGAGGGGTGGAGCGGAAGGTGACATAGGAGAGGCAAGATTCCTGGAAGCTGTTGCAAGAATAGCCTTTGATGGTGTCGTTGTGGTTGCAATCGAACTGCTTATAAGGTTGTTGGGCATGGCTGCCTCCCCATTGCAACACTGCCGCCACCAAGAACAAAGCTGTGAACTTCTCCATAGACGCCATACCCAGTTGCTGATGGCTAGGTAGGGAGAGATGACGAAAGGAGTGTATCCAGCTGTGCGGTTTTTGGACAATTTAATGGTGGAAGTCAGCATTGCTGTTTTTAGTCAATTTGTTAGGGGGAGAATGCCACAGGGGTTTTTAATACTTTGTTTGACAATGAGAATTTTGATTTGACCAACGAAAATATAATAAGATAGGTTCCATCTTATGTTAGCAGGAGAAAGTCAGACTTCAAGAAAAATAAGAAAGTGAAAATATGTTGGACCAGGTCTCATTTGTGCAAATTGGTGCCTGAACTTGCGCTGTTGTAGAAAAATCAGCCCTTATTATTTTTTTTTCCACTGCGGTTAAGATAGGTGCATGAATTGGTTTGTATTCTGCTCTAAAAGAAGCATTTGATGGAGGGTAATATGGTCCAATGGCACTTGTGTCAATTGGGGTCTATAATTTGAGTTTGTTTGACTTGTGGTGAATCACTTCATATTAGACTGTTGTAGCGACTTTGCCACTTCATATTGCATTAAAAAAAAAAAAAAAACCCCTTGTTTTCTAATGTAAATTGTATTGAATTATAAAATAAAGACGATTGATGGAGGGAGAGTTCCAAAATTAAGAGCCTAATTCTCATATAATAATTAGTGTTATGTACTCTAAATTATTCCAAATTACAAATACTTTTTAATTTCCTAAAAATAATAAATACATAAATGCAGATGCAATGTAAGTACATAAAATGATTAAAGAAAAGATTGTGCTTATATTAACCATATAAGCATACATTCTGAATTTCAAGGGGCAAGTTTAGCCATTGTAACTTAATTAGCTTTGAGAAAATGGCAAAATTGACCCCATGATCAACTTCTAGCCCAAACTCAGCTGATCCATCAAGCAGTATAGAGGACCAATTGATTAAGGTAGCATTCAGGTTACTTTTTGATACAACACTTTATAAAAGTGTTATTTTATTATAGTTAAATTAATTTTAATTGATATTTTATATAATTTAGTGGTTATATTAATTAATAAATTTTTTTTTCGAAGTATTTATTATATAATAACATAACTTTTTTCATAATAGAATATTAGTCATAATCATAACACTTTATAGTAATTTGAAACTCAACCTAAATCTTTTTAAGGAGAAAGGGCATTCCCACCCTGGAGGAAGAGGGGAGCAAAGTAGTAACTGCAGTTGCTTTATCAATATCAATTTAAGTCAAAATCTCAGGCCAAATAGCAAAAAAAATGAAACTAGGTTAAGAACTCAAATCAAACGAATACGCGTAGAAAATATTTATACGACAAAAGAGTTAACTGCAGTTGCTTTACCCAATAAAACATAATAAATTGCACAGCTGAAACTCCACCAATTGTTGGTACTGCTCTTACATTTTCCTCATGTTTTGCAGATTATGATTATCTAAACAAAGGTTGGAGACACATGCAATTTATTACTTTCTTCCCCGCAAGGGTTATTCATCGTTACTTACAAAAAAAAAAACCGCAATTTTTCGTTCAAACAAGTTATGTTTTAAAATTATCTAGACTCTTCTAAAGCAAAGAGTTCGGTCTTACACGCTACCATGGAATACCAAATGCGACTATCATGTCCATTTCAAACACCAAAGTGAGCAAAAAGGCTGTCCAAACTTTGAATTAAGCTGTCAAAAGAGAAAATAAAGAATATAATATGCTAGGATAAACTCCGGATGCTGTTATTAGAACATAAAAATCAAAAGTAATTGGCACATAAACAAGTAGAAAAATAAAATGAATTAACACTACTGGCTTTGACATTTCATCAAACACTTGTAAAGCATTTTACTCGATATCAATTCATCCCCAAATATCAGGCCAATTAAGAACGCAAGTTGTGAATCAAATATGAAAATCTGCAAACTGGAACTCAGAGCTATAACAGGAGAATGGGTACCTTAATCCAGAATCAAAAGCAACAAACCGTTCATTTGCTGAGATTGGAGATTACGACGAGGCAACTTTAAGGGCTAGGAAATGGAAGTAGACTGGATTATTTTGTTAGCTGAAGAAACCCCACCTGGCAGAACAAAGCCTTGATAATGGAACAAAGCCCGCCTCGCCAGAGAAGGGAAGGGAATGGGTTTGGCAGTGTTGTCGTAGTCGGAAGGTGTCGCTTGTTGTAGTCTTGGTTGTCGTTATTGACCGAAGATCGGGTGCTCTACTTGTGTCAGAGTCCGTGTGTTTTGAAAGGAGTAAACAACTTCTAAAAACCTTATCTGTTCCCAGAAAATGTAATATGCAATTTGCATTGACTGAAAGTTGTTTTCCATTAACCACATTTTCTTGTGATTGCCAAACATCAGAAAATGAGGAAAATATCTATGAACCTAACAGACCCAAGCTGACCTGCTGAAACTGCATTCTGAATGCACATGTTCTGCATTGCAAGGGCAAGAAATTGTGCATATGAATCCAAAGGCCTCACTATGTTCCGAACAACAATATACTGAAACTTGAGCTTTCGTAGTTCTTGTAGTTACTTTTATTACAGCAATTTATGGTTGTTACTTTTACTTCTTTGATCTTTAAGTAAGCTGTTTAATTTGTTGAGGACCTGTAGGCATAATCAGCTGGTCTATTAGAGAAGAACTGAAAAAATGTAGAACAATTGTCTTGGAATTGCACTAGCATACATTATATAAGATAAAATATATTAAATTCCGATGAATAAGTAGACTTGTTTATTATCAAAGCAATATTCCAGGCATGAGATGAAAATTAGCGAGGTACAGTAATACTCAAGTGGGATGAATAGGCCTCCCTTGTTTTGAGGATTGGGATATTAGGAATATCATACATGGGTATAGTTATCTTACTTAGAAGATTTGGTAGTGCTGTATCAAAATTAAGCACTTGCATTGCTTGCTTTATTGATGGTCTCACAGTATCAATAGGATGCGCGCACCATAAACCAACAATCAACAAACACTCCATCTCTTTAAAATCAAAATCTTTAGAAAGTTTCTTGTCAACCAAATCAAAAAGCCTTTGGTTTTCATAAGCTTCCCACACCCAAGCCACCAATGAAGCTTCATTTTCATCATATTTAGGCTCTATTGATCTTCTTCCACATGCCATTTCAAGTGCCACAACTCCAAAGCTGTAGACATCCGATTCCTTGCTTGCCTTACCTTTTCTATGACACTCTGGAGCCATGTAGCCAATTGTCCCAGTCATTAGAGTTGTTCGTGATCCTTTTTCATGGTCAACCAACCTAGCTAACCCGAAATCCCCAAGTTTAGCATTAAAATTCAAGTCTAACAGAATGTTATTTGTTTTAATATCCCTATGTAGCACACAAAAATCTCCTTCCTCATGCAAATACAACAATCCTGATGCCAACCCTTGCACAATTTTGAATCTAAGATGGTGGTGTATAAATACAGAAGTAATGTAAGTAGTGATGGATGGAAAAATCCGCGACAAAAAAGAAAAAAATCGAAAGCGACCAAAATCATAACTGCTAGATAAGGTTTGATTAATTGGATTTTGGTTTTTTACTAAAAATCAAATTGAATTAATTTCAAACGGTTATAATTTGGTTGTTATGTATAAAAACCAAAAAATTGATGACTTGAGAGTGAATAGAATTAAAAAATCTAGCCTAAAAAGCTTTTATATAAAATTTTTAATGGTTTTTAGATTTATTTAAAGTTTTCTTGTCACTTTTTACTAAATTATTTATTTACTTGGCTAATTTTTTAATTTTATAATGATTGAAATTAATAAATAATAATTAAGAAATTAAAAAAATTAATTAAAAATATATAAATAATTTTTTGTTAAAAATTGAAACCAATCTAAATAGTTATTCTCAAAAAATTAACCAAAACTAATAAAATCCATTTTTTCTAGTTTGAATAATGGTTTTTAAAACTTAATAACTAAAATTTTTATCAACCAGTAATTCAATTTCAATTACAACCAAAATCAAACCATGCCCACCCCTATATGTAATTACTTCTAATGATTCAAAAAAAGATTACCCTTATATTAAACATGCAATTGCGTACTTTTTGATTTCAAGCCCTTGCAACTCAGCTTGGAGAAAATGGCAAAATTAATCCCATTATCAAATTCTAGCACAAACTCAGCTGATCCATTAAGCACTTCTGAGGTCCAATTGATTAAGAGTTCGTTTGACTAAACTTAAAAGGCATTTGCCTTGAAAGCAATTCTTTTTAAGAAAGGAGGAGAAGGATGGGTATTCTCACCTTCGAGGAAGAGAGAAGCGAAAGAGTAACTGCAGTTGCTTTACCTCATGTTCTAAACTTTATTGCACTGAAACAAAAACATCTGAAACTCCCCCAATTGATGGTACTGCTCTTTCATTTTGGTTATGTTTTGCGGATTATGATTATCTAAACAAAGGTTGGAGACAAATGCAATTTATTTACTTATTAGTCATTACTTTATTCTTACCTGCAAGGTTTATTCATCATTAGGTTAAAAATGGAAAAAAAAAAAAAAGGAGAGAAAAGCAGCAGCAATTTTTCGTTCAAACAAGTTATGTTCTAAAATCATTTAGACTCCTCCAGGAGAAAAGAGTTTGGTCTTACACGCTACCGTGGAACACCAAATGCGACCATCATATCCATTTCAGATTCCAAAGGGACCAAAAAGACACTCCAAACTTTGAAAAGAACATTTCTTAAGCTGCCAAAAGAGACAATAAAGAATAAAATATGCTTAGGATAAACTCGGGATACTGTTATTGGAACATAAAAATCAAAAGTAATTGGAACATGAACAATTGGAAAAATCAAACAAATTAACACCATTGGCTTTGGCATTTTATTGAACAACTTCTAGAGCATTTTACCCATATCAATTCATCCCAAAATATCAGGCCAATTAAGAACACAACAAATTTGCAATTGGAAACTCAGAACTATAACAGGAGAATGGGTACATTAATGCAGAATCATAACCAACAAACCCTTGATTTGCTGACATTGTACACTACGACAAGGCAACTTTAAGGGCTGGGAAATGGAAGTGGACTGTGTTATTTTGAACAAACACCACCTCGACAAACAAACCCTTTTTTTGATCAGCGCCAAACAAACCCATGATAGCCGAACAAAGCCCACCTCGCCGGAGAAGGGAAGGTAATGGGTTTGGCAATATCGTCATAGTCAGAAGGTTGTTGTGCAGTTTTGGCTGTCGTCGTTGATGCAAAATGGGGACCCCGACCTGTGTCAAAATCTGCCTGTTTTGGAAGGAGAAAACAACTTCCAAAAAATTTAGCTGTAAGTTATTTTTCAGAAAATTTTGTTGTTTTTTTTATTTCGAATTAATTCTAAATTAACTGTAGTTTTTTATTTTATTTTTTAAAATAGATAAATATTTTTTAATTTAACTCTTACTATTTATTTATTTTTCTAATTATCCTATCATATAAAGTCTAATTTTATTTTTTTAAGAGTAATATAATAAATATATAAATTGTTCTTAAATTTTTAATTTGAAAAAAAAAAACAGCACTTATTTTTATAGAACAGGGAGCAATATGCAATTTTCATTGAATGAAGTTGTTTTCCAACAATTTACCCGTATGTAAGGGCTTTAATAACCATTTATGGTTGTTTCTCATCAAAACAATTTAGGAAAAAAAAGAGTAAAAATTGGTGGAAATTAGAGAATCCCAAAACTCACAGTCGAAGAATCAGCAGATCAAGCTGACAGAAGGGTAC
>BPVZ01000072.1:1469579-1481660 GCA_020521535.1 Rubroshorea leprosula | reverse complement strand
TCCCTGTTTACAGCTTTAGAGTTGTGGCTATATATTATTAAACTTGCATGTGGAAGAAGGTCCATAGAGCCCAGATATGAGGATCAGGCTTCATTAGTGGCCTCTGGGTGTGGCAAACCTACGGGAACAATAGGCTCCTTGATATGATAGACACTAAATTTATGAAGCTTTTGACGTGAAAGAGGTGGAATATAGGAAAATGATGGGTGCACAGTTGGATTTCACACCTGAGTGTGCACTCTTGATATAAACAAAAAAAAAAAAAAAAAAAATCCCATCACCTAGTTCAACTTTTTTTTTTATGTGGGGGGTGCACACTCGAGTGTGGGATCTAGGTGTGCATCAATCATGGTCCTGAAATATATAATGTTTGTTGATTATTAGCTTATGGTGTGTGTGCATCCCATTCATAGTATGAGACCATCGATCAAACAATCCAGGCAAGTAGTTAACTTTAAGGCGGCGCTGCCAACTCTTCCAACTGAGATGTTTGTTCCCCAATATAATATTCTCAATACGCCAGTTGATCAAAAAGATTTTTTTTTTTTTAAAAAGAAGAAAAATGGAAAAAGAAAATATTACTAATACTCCAACCATCAAAACAAGTGAGCCACCGTTATCCAATGTGAGCATTACTGTTCCTAGCTAATTTTCATACAATGCCTGAAACAGAACTCGTTTAATAATAAATAAGTGGAATTATTGTTTGGATTTTAATATATTGTCTTACCACTATGATTTTATACAATAAACTTGTGAATTTCTAATGCATAATTGTTCTTTATTTCCAATTCTTTCCGTATGGAGCATTTTTTTTAGTTAGAATCATTTTACATACAACACTTACACCTGTATTTTATTTAAAATTATAATTATTTATTTTTTACAATTGAGATATATTTTAGCTTTTCAAATAAAAATATAATTAACTTTAATAAAAATAAAATAAAAAGAGAAAAGTAAAAATAGAATATCCTAATATTTTAAATGTTATAACTCTTTATGATTAAATATTCTTAATAAATCAATATACAAGAAAGATTTATTAATGGTATTCAAATAATTTTATAAGAAATCTTGACATTTCAATTATTAAGATGTCTTAATTTTTTACAATCTCAAATAAAAAATAGATAAAATTCAGTCATTTCTAATAAAGGGATAAATAATCAAAATTTTATTTAAATGTTATATGTAAATTGATTATAACTCTATTTTGGTAAACTATCCAGTTTGATTAATATCTAGTTTCCTTGTTTTAGATTATCATTATCATGAATATATATCCAAATTTACATAACATATAAAAGGGGCCATATATTTATTTATATACAAGAAGTCACGCCGCACCTTGCGCGGCGGAGTTATAATTTTATGAAAATGTAAAATTTTGTTTTAGTTGTGTTTAAAGGTTTAAAATTTTAAGTATTATTTTTTATATAAATAATTTGAAAGTATATATGTATTGTTTGAGTATTAATAAAGTATGTTATTAGATCTTGATTACTTATTAGATGCTTTGAAAGAATACAATTTCATAAAACGAAAATGTGTTGATTAATATTTGTATTTGTTTTTAAAACTAAATCAATCAAATGTAGAAATCTGTTAATACGTAGTCACTACTAATAGAATTTATGATTTATTGCAAGTACTACCCTTATAATTATTGGAGTACGTTATGATAACGAAAAACTGTTATGTAGAATTATATTAAATTGCAAATAAGTTACTTTTAGATTGGGGAGGCTTCTTGGTATTGGGCCTTACTTATCCAAAGACCCTATTTTTCAATATATTATATAGTCTGTACTGCAAAATAGGGCTCTTATGATAATAATTTATTAAAGAGAAAAAGACTCATTAAAGAGAGAGAGAGAGAAAGAAAAGGAATATGATGTCATTTTATATTATTTTTAATTTAAAATTGTACAATAAGAGATAATTCATATTCAATCTTTTAACCGATCTTACTATTATTACATTTAATTCAAATCTTGCTTTATTTTATTTTATTTTTTTGAATAAGTTGTCAAGGAGTAAGCTCGAAATCCGTCTATGGGGGATGGGGGATGCACCTCAAGTTAGTAAGGTACTAGTTGACCCGAAAAATCAAGTGCATTCAAATCTTGCTTTATTAATTGTCAATAAAAAGAAATCTACATTGCATCATTGAGTTTAATATCAAATTTAATCTTAAAGTTTGAGTTCTTCCAATATAAATTTCCTTTCCTTCTCATTGACATACTTGAACACGATGAATCTATCAATGAAATTGAGGGGTCAAGGGTAAGAAATCTAACTAAAATTGAGGGGTCAAGGGTAAAAAATCTAACTAAAATTGAGGGGTCAAGGGTAAAAAATCTAACTAAAATTAACTAATAATAATTTATAATTGATGAAAGTTTGAAAATGTATATTTAAAATGTACTTGACAATTGACATTTGTAAAGTTATAAGCTTAAAAGTAATATTTTCAATAAATAATTTCTTCTATTAATTGTGTAGATTTTAATGATTGAAGGTTTGATGATTAAATGGAGAGAATTAGAAAAAAAGGGACTTAAATGCAAAGAGTTATCAAGGTGAGGGATTAAGGGTTAAATTTTGATGTTTGATGGCAAATGAGCAACGTGCCTGAAGTCAAAGGTTAAGGAGGTGTTGAAACCTGCCTTCGAATTCCAACCCCTGGATCCTCAAAAAAAGGAATAGATGAAAGCAAGGTATCGCATTCTGATTTTACGTTTCAACCTCTATTTGCCAAAAGCGCACAAGAGGGCTAGACAAAACTGTGCTATTTATCAATGAAATACAATGAATGAGATATAAATTTCGAGTACCCTTTTATAATTTGAACTCTAAAGTATGTTTAGATTGCAACAAAGCAATTACTGGTAGGAGAGGATGGCCGAGCCATCTCTATCAAAGATTTTATTTGGCCTTTCGCCCATTAATTATTAGTTTTGTACAATTAGTTGTAATTTAAACTACACAAAACATTACTTTAATAAAAAAAAAATGTAATTAAATTTCTTTTTAGTCTTTAAGAAATATTTCTTTGCCTTTAGTTATGCACTTATTACAAATGCTCCATGTTATACAACAAATGAGAGGCAAAGCTTCCAAGTGTCATCTTCTCATATATATATATATATATATTTAATCTTCTTACTGCCATTTCATTTAGATAGGTAAAGTTTGTTTTGGTTTCAAATCTTTAATAAAGATAATATGGATGAAACTTTTTTTTTTCTTTTTTTGAAACCGGCAATCATTTTCCATTGCATGAATACTCAATCTTTATATCTACACTAGGGAATGGCAAGGGATACTATTACACTTGAAAAACTTCTCAACTGTGTTACATTTGTAATATTCTTGTGCACATACTGCATACTATTGCTCTTATTAAGAAAGAGCCTTGAATTCCATTCCTAGCACAAATAGTAAATTAAGAGCAATGACCTCCATTTACAATGGTTCTCCACCCATATCCAATCCCTATGGCACACTTTTGGATCCTTGAAAATGCTAAGGCTTGCAATCACGTCTTCTGATACACACTTTAAAAATTGATAGCCCAAAAACAAATGCTTGCAGTTCTCTGCTATTCCACAAAAAGAACATTAAATGTCCAAAAGAGTACCTTAGGAAGCTAGGAAGACCTTGTACTGAGGCCATGGTGTAGAAAATTACTACTAGACCAGATAAAAATACCATGCCAACTCACATGTGAAGGCTTGATCCTAAAATGATTGTAATAGCTAGTCATTAAAAACACTAGTCCTGATACATCAAAAAGCCATATAATCTTACCCTCTTTTTCTGTAGAATTTGTTGTTGAATTAATTGAGTGGTAACTAGATATCTTCTACCAAAACTATCAAGTATATGCCAGCTATATACCAATCCACCACTCAGCCACTTGAGTCATGCCCCCAAGCTACTAACTCGTCAGTAGAAGACACTTGTGTTACAACTCCATTCTCTTTAAATTTGTAAAAGCCAATGATTATTTAACCAAATTTATGCAGAATGTTTAACACAAAAGTACCTAATTTCCTCTAAATTAACTTTTCTATATTTCATTAACAGATTTCTTAAACCCAATCTCAATCAATTAAGATAACTCCATTCTTCAAAACTAAATCAGTAACAACTATTAACTTAAAGTTAGGATAATATTCAAATGGGGTTCAAGAATTACCTTCTGATAACAGTCTCTAAGAACTGGGTTCTTGATAATGAATTTCTCACTAGCTACACTACTTTACAAAATTTCAAATTTAAAACTTTGGTAACAACATGAAGTAACCAGTGTGTCAATGTGAAAGAGCAAATGAATATGATAGAACTGTTTTCTTTTCTCTAGAATTGCCAAGGTTTATTAAACTAATGGTCCAAATCCCAGACTTTAATGTTCATACAAATTTCAATAGGTATTCCAAGAGTCTAAATCTTTACCATATACATAATGTTCCTAGGTTGCTATCAACCATTATAAGGCATTATGACTAAATTTAAAATCAATTAATTTCCAAAATCAGAAAAAATAGTTCTTTTGCTCCCGTAGGTGGTATCTCTGGTTCCTCCCAAGTTAGACACACCATATACAGTGGTACTGTCACCCAATATTACTTTCACCAGTTTTAACTTTCAAGATGTAACTCTACTGTCTTGCATTCAGACTTCACCAAAGCCAATATAGTGGAACATAGACCCCTTATTTATCATAACCTCAGTCATAACATTATCTTTATTAGCCCCATGGTAATATAAACCTACTACTCAATAATCAAGAAACTTCAATTTTAACTTAGGCAAATGACAATTTTTTTTTAATAGAAATCCAAAAATGAAAGAATTTCATGAATAAGTGGCCTTGAATCAATAAGAAAAAATATAGTTAAATAAAATAAGCAGTTGACTTATATGAATATAACTAGAAGAAAAAGAAAAAATATTAATTGATAAGTACTGAGAAAATAAGGTAAGACTTTGCAACAACAAAATCTAAGTTTTCAAAATTGTTGCAATGATGGATCTCTTAAATATAAAGATAAAAACAGAATAAATTGTATACACGCCTCAAAATAAGGAAACTAGGAAAGTCAAAAGAGAAATCTTGTAAAAAAAAAAAAAAAGGCTGAAAAAGAAGAATCAAGGAAGAAATATAATACAACGAACATAGCTTATCAAGTTCTCCTTTCCATATCCAAAAGAAATATCTGATCACTTTAGCAAATTTTCTTACAGACAACAAATCAGTTAAATAAATTAGAAAATTGCAACATTAATGGCCTATCATTTTCCCTGTTTTGCTTGGTATATCATATTGCAAGGAAGGAAAATAGGGAAGAGCTAAATTGTTATGTAAAAAAAAAAAAAAGAAAAAAAAAGAAAGAAAGAATAGAAAATGGTTCCTAGTAGCAACTAAATTATGCAAAGTATTTGAGAAATTAAAATCTTAACGTAAAGATTTGAAATTTAATACCTGCTAATTATTCTATGATATCATCTCTCAGCTTTATGAAAAACATGTATAACTACCTGCACAAAAAAATTCATTAAGATAAATTAATTAGTTTCTTTTGATGAAATTAATCAAACATATATAAGATAAAAAAATATATATTTTAGAAGTCACCTAATTTCTGTTTCTTTATCCAAAGATAACATATTAAACAGACTCAAAGCCATTAGACTCTGGCTGAGAAGTTGAGATGTGAAGGGATGAAAATTTTGGTTTAGAGTAAACTTTCACCAGGTATTCTTCAATTCAAGGCTTCAACCATCGGCTTATAGAGAGCAAATCCAGCTTGATGGCAATCAGGCATTTGCAAAAAGAATGAACATTTCACATAAAAGCCTAAACTGAAAGGCAAGACAGCAAAAGAAAAAGAGGCTAGCAGACATAATAACAGAAAAGGCTATCACAGATGGTAGTAAAATTAAGTAGAAATAGTTTGATTAAAGAGCTAATAAAAACAATTCTAAAGTCATAGGTCAGTTAATTATGTCTAGTAAAAAATAGAATTAACACAGACCAATGCAAGCAATCACTATTAGTATATATTAAACCAAAAATAGGAGATAAACAACATAATTCCAGTTAATCTCATACTATAATTTTATGAGACAAATAACTTTGACTCTAATTTTAGCAAACATATAGCAGGATGTGGGGAAACTCCATTTCATAAATTAAATATACCAACCATTGAACGGTCTGATACTCAGTGAAGTTAAGACTATGACAGCAATTTCTCTTGTTCCAGCACATTAAAATTCCTGAACTGATGGCTGCAATTATCTTAAAGGGTAATTGGAAATTGAAATTTCAAAAGACACAGTAGGAATTTCAATTGACACAATAGGAATTTCAATTAAACAAAAAAAAAAAAAAAAAAAAAAAACTGTTTATGTAACTGGTGTTAGGATTTCATACCCCAAGTTCTTGGTGTAGAACTTTATCTTTTCCATCACCATCCCTCATGTTTCCTCTTTTAGGATTTTCAACTTTACACACAACTCCTATTAAATCTCAAAGTAGAAAAGAATTGTTTGTAATGTTATCTAATTAAACCAATTATTTAATTAGGAATTTAAGGTGCTTCTTAACAGTTAAAATGACATCCTTGTTCAACTGATTTCTAGCTTAAGCATGAGATTGAAACTCAAAAACACGGCACTTTATAGCAACGGTGCCTTCTTCTACTTCCTCAACAACTTGGCTGCCTCCATTGAATCTGATTTTCTCTAATCTTCCCACGGGCCCATTATTCGCAACCGTAACACAGCTGAAATTGGAGATGGTATAAATACGATACGACCCTCTTGCAGTAGGTTTCTGAACTGCTGAGCATGTTTCTTCTCCTTAACAACATGGATTCTCCCTGCGAAAAAAATAAATTTCAAACAAACTCAGTAAAGAAGTAAGCAATATGTGGTTTAGTTTTCTAGTTTGCTTACATTCTCATCGATTCCAACTGGGTCCAATCCACCCTCATGCTCCAGTCTCAGAGGAGTAATAGAACTCCAAATGCATGAAAGCCTTAACCGAATCCTACCATGTGTCAAATGCAGAAAAATGTAAAAGATTTTTGCAAAGGAAGAAGAAGAGTATTTATAAAGGATTGAGAAAACACCCATGTTGCATGAGGGCTGGAGTGGAGTCGAACCGTCTGAGCTTGTTGAGTAGGAGGTTGCAGGGAATTTTGATCAGTTTGTAAAGGAAGTTGTGGGAAGTGCTCAACCAAATAGTTGTGATTGGATTGGCAGATTGGGTCGTTAGATTGAAGTTCGAAAAAGGAGGTTAACAGGAAGTTTTGGCTTTAACCGTCAACCCTAACGGTGGATTGCTGGCACAAATGCAGAACTGCAGATAGAGATTTGGAAACTAGAAACTGGGAATTGCTCGCGCAAACAAGAACTTGCGATAGGGATTTCTTTAGGGATTATTAATTAAATAAATAAGAAATGGGAGGTTTAGTGGGCGCCTGGGCGGTCGAGGATTTTAGAGCAGTGTACGGCGGTTGCGGCGGTTAAAATTGTGGAGCAAAAGGTGGAGTTGATTGTGGGCTTAGAGATTTGTTTGCTGGGTTGTTCGTATGTTGGGTAATTCGGCTTAAGTGAAGTTAAGTAAAATTTGAGCTTTAAAAAATTATTCTTGGGTATTTTTAAAGAGAATTTTAGAGGTTTAATTTTCTAATTGTAAGGAGACTCCACACAACTGTAATTAAATTATTTCCAACTTTCATGTCTCAAAGGATTCTTTTCATTCATTTATTACTTGGTTTCAGAGAACCATTCATCATCCTAACTGAGGTTTACAAGTCTGCAAAAGGATTGCCTTTCCCCTTCTTTAGCCTTTCGTTTGTAATTCTGGCGTATGTTAAGCGAGAAAAGAATGGGTAAAGAAAAATAAAAATACCATCCATTTGCAAACCGCTAATTAATATTAGCTCAGTTTTTTGAATGATAGTTCTTACCGTATCAAGGCGATTTTTTGGTCATGAAATGGTTGAAAGCAAAGATAAACAAGAGTCAAGGTCGTTTTCGACAGACCAAAAATGGACACTGCTGGAATAGTCTTATTAATTAGGAGAAAGACATAGACTTTAGGTTCATAAAATTCAACACCTAACCGTTTCGTGGGGTGTGGGGTGTTAATTGAAGGTTTGATACCCCACTACTACATTAAGAAAATCATAAAAATAATAATTCAAGGATGACCCCATATATAGTTGTTTCCCTAGACTCCCCTTAGCATACGCAAAAAGGAAATTCAACTGAACAGAATGGATGAGAGGCCTTGATCGTAAATCTAGCTTATGTTTAGGGAAATCAAGGGTAAAGAAATGAGAAATCAAGCCTTTTGGATGAATGGTTCTCTATCAAAAACTTAAGCAAACCAAGAAATAAACTAATTTAATTAAAGTTGACTAAGACACATTTTAATTGCAAATTTTGCTAACAATCTAAGTGACCTAATAGTTCTTTCTCCTCTAAATGGAGTAGGAGATTATAAATTTGAGTTATAAGCATAAGAGTGAGGTAATTAATGAGATTGAAGAGAATTATATTTTATCATGCAACTCAAAAAAAAAAAAGAAAAAAAAAAGAAAAAAGAAAAAAAGAAAACTGCAAACTTTAAAAGGTCACAGCCCTTGACCAGGCGCAGTACATACAAGCCATGACTATTGTACTCACATCAGTTTACATTTAATTACAAAGTGCAATAGTTTCATAATATATAGTTAATAACAAACTCCCCCGTTCGTTTGTATTGGAAGGAGATGGAGTTCTGGTTGTGGAGACCAAAATTACTTTTATGTAAATTTTTTCTCCAAAGCAGGGTGCTGGTCCCTGGCCTCAACGTTGCTCAGCCACTGCCTCCAGGAAAAATTGCGCCTAATTTCCTAAGAAAAGATAGACATAATGTTTTTCTACCATAATTTGCAAAGGACTTTATGGTTTTCTCATTTTATTTAGAGAGTGTGAATTGACATAACAAACAAAAAAAGTATGAATCAATATGCATCTAGTCATTGATATCAAGTTATATTACACAAAACATTATATACAAAAATATTTTGGTTGTAGCATTGAGGTTTTCCCTAATACAGATAATGTTTATGTAAATTTGACATGAAAAAAGGGCAACATATCATCAGCTTGGGTGGATATTACAATTAATAGAGTTCCCAGTTTTTTATTTTTTTTCTTTTTTTCTCCTCAGCAAAAGAACACTATTTTTATTAAGAGAGACAGAGTCCCCTGTTTGGATTCAGCCAAACCAATGACTAAAGAATGATGTTCAACCTCATAGAATAATGTGATACATGAGCATAAACAACTCCTCTATAAGAAAAGAATTGGTAATGAAGGACAATTAGGCATTGGAAATGCACTAGCTTATCATACGAAAATCAAAGTGAGAAGATACAATATATTTAATTCCAAACTATAACACTCTAGTTTATTAGCAAATCAATTTTGTTCCTAGCATAGTACGAAAATTAGCGAGGAACAGTAATGCTTATGTTGGATAAACATGGCTCACTTGTTATGATGATTGGGGTATTAGCAATATCATACTTAGGAATAGGCATCTCTCTTGGAAGATTTGGTAGCGTCGCCTCAAAATTAAGCGCTTGTATTGCTTGCTTGATTGATGGTCTCATACTAGGAACAGGATGCACACACCATAAGCCAGTAATCAACAAACATTCTATCTCTTTCACATCAAAAGCTTCAGAAAGTTGATCGTCTACCACATCAAGAAGTCTTTGGTTCCCATAAGCTTGCCACACCCAAGCCACCAATGAGGCCCGATCCTCTTCATATCGAGGTTCTATGGATCTTCTTCCACATGCAATTTCAAGTGCTACAACTCCAAAACTGTAGATATCAGATATCTGATTCCTCACTTGCCTTGCCTGTTCTATGACACTCAGGAGCCATGTAACCCATGGTCCCGGCCAACAAAGTTGTTCGTGACCCTTTTTCATGGTCAGCCTACCTAGCTAAACCGAAATCACCAAGCTTGGCATTGAAAGCAACATCTAACATAATATTGCTTGTTTTAATATCCCTATGTAGCACACAAAAATCACCTTCTTCATGAAGATACAAGAGAGCTGATGCCAAGCCTTGCACAATTTTGTAGCGAAGGTTCCACTGTAACAAGCTCCTTCCCTTGAAGATATGGGAATCCAAGCTGCCATTGGGCATGAACTCATAAGCTAGTAAAAGTTCCTTTTCATGGCACCAACCAATAAGCTTCACTAAATTCTTATGCCTCAATCGACTAATAATCTTCACTTCTGATTCATACTCCTTGATTCCTTGTTTTGATCGCCTTGATACCCTCTTAACAGCTACATTTGTACCGGAATCCCTCAAAAAACCTTTGTAAACTGCTCCAAACCCTCCCTCGCCAAGTTTCTCCTCATCTGCAAAATTCTTTGTTGCTTTAGCTAATTCATCATAAGAGAACTTTCTAGGTCCCATAACATTCCCAAATTCATCAGTGAAGGACAAATCAAAGGCAACCAGTTCATCTCTTGTCCTCTTTCTCCGAAAAATAAACAAAGTTAAACCTATGACAAAAATTAGAGCACATTCTGCAAGAACCATCCACACTACTAATCCTATCAGGTTCATTCTTCTTCTGGAGAGTCTGCAAAAGTAGAGCTTGGAGCGGTTGCAGTGTTGGTACAGGGGAAGGTGAGGGTTTCAGTGGGTCTCTGGGGGGTGGGAGGTAGACAGGTGGTACAGCGGGCGGACTGGAGGGTGAGCCTCCGGCGACAACATAGGTAGTGGCTTGGTCGACTTTATAGGCAATCGGAGCAGGGGAATTTGAGGGTGAGCCTCGGGGACAACATCGGTAGCTGGTACCGCTGCCACTGTACAAAGAAAAAATATAGTAATCAATGCAAATCCAAAGAAACGGGGAGTCGCTGAAAGATTTTGCAAAGCCACTTGGGTGAGCCTAGGGCAGAGCATCAAGGAAAAATATTATCCATTTGCGAATTGCTAGATGTAGTTTTCATCGAACTTATAAAATATCAACGTGTTTTTACCTGTATTGTATCCGTGAAACGATTGAAACAAGGGTGAAAAAAGTCTAGGTTGTCTTCTGTTCAGACTTTAATGCCCTGTTGGAAACTATAGTGGAATAGTTTGTCTAGGAGAAATTAATACTCTGGGCTTATTGTTTCGTATTTCCGCGCTTGGGTGGTTTGGATTTGATATCCACCACATCAAGAAAATAACCACACAATTTCCTGCACATTTTGAAGGACTGGTAACCCAGTTGGTAAGGAATTCTCTGAACATCTTATGATGAGTTTGCCCATTTTTCGAGAGACGAATGATGAGAAAATTTCATTAGTAACTTATATAGTTCAGTAATAATAAGTAAAATATTTTGAGTTTGATTTGTATAATATGTAAGTGAATGAATTAAAAATGAAAAAAAATTAGCTCTTATTATATAAATTAAGATTTAAAAAGAAAAAAAATTCTTTGTTATAAAAAATAACCAAATTAAAATTTAACTAAATCAAAGAAATAGACTTTAATATGATTGAGCTATGATATTCTTTTTTGATGGAGATTGACCTATGATATTCACTAATTGCTATTAAAATAATAATAATAATCAAGCATGACCCCATATGTACATATATTCCTAGAGACACCTTAACATACGCAAAAAGAAAATTCAACTAAATAGAATGGATGGGAGGCATTAATTGTTTGTAATTCTAGTGTGTTTAGCGAGAAATGGAAGCGTAAAGAAAGGGAAAATCAAGACTTCGTCGAACCAAGAAATAATTCAAGGAAAAGAAGCCCTTCAACTAATTCAATTATTGTTGCGTGGAATACATGTGCTAACAAAAACATTGTAGGACTAGGTGTTAAGCCATATGGGGGGAAGCCAAGAATAGATGGGGTAGGAGTTTTTCTTCCTGGAAATAGATTCAAGGTATGTTCAGGTAATTCTTTGTGAATATTGACATGTAACTTTTAAGATTTATATTCAATTTAAAATTTCGTGAAATATATCCTAAA
>BPVZ01000072.1:1452235-1466657 GCA_020521535.1 Rubroshorea leprosula | reverse complement strand
GCCATCGCCTTGATTTCTTAGATGAAAGTGAAGGGTGACTTTTAAATGTGTGACCTGGTCCAATGCATTCTCTCCTTCTAACTGGGGAGGAGGGTTGTTATTGATAAGGATTATCAAAATGAAAAAAACAGATAGTTCTGAGGCGTGATCTTACTCTCTTTGGATTCAAAAATCCTCTAGGATACAACAGAAATCAAACTCTCTCAAAAACTAGATGTAGAACTTTAACTTTGTATAGGAATTTATATTGATTGAAAAGCCACTACTTGTAGGGATGTATCCCTTCAGAAAGATACCATTTCATAGAGGTACCTTTAGACTTCCAAAAGTTATCCAATATTCAGACATGTCTTTTCAGATTAAAATTTAATAAATTAAATTAAAAATCCGAAAATAAAAAATAAATATTTTGGAAGTCAAGCCCCAAGTGCCCATCTTTGACTATATATAAAGGGGAAGGCCCAATTTATCTTGGGCTTCACTTTATTTATCTATTTGTTGATAACAAATAAGCCTTTATAAATTCCTTTAATTTCTCATATTTTCTTGATGTGGGACCTTAACATTTGCAAACTACTCAACATAGCTTGTTTAGATCTTCTTGAGATTCTTTTAACTGCAACATTTAAATCCCTCAAGAAGCCTTTACAAACTGCTTCAAACCCTCCCTCGCCAAGCTTCTCTTCATCCACAAAACTCTCTGTTGTTTTAGCTGATTCATCATATAAGAACTCCCTAGGTTCCATGTCGTTTCCAAATTCATCATCGAAAGACATATTAAAAGCAAGAACATCTAGTTTGCCTTTTGATCCTTTCTCCCAAAAAAAGAACAGGCTTAAATCGATGATAGAAAATACAGCCAATGCTGCAATGGTTATACCTACCAGTAATCGTGTCCTATTCTTTCTTGCTTCAGAAGTTCAGGGATCAAAAGCTGCATCTAGAGCAAGTGCAAAGATAGTTGGGTCTGTAGCAGCAGAGCTTGTTTTAAATATTGGTGAGGCAAGGGACTGGTGTTTAGGCTGTTTGTTTGGAAGGAAAATCCCCTAGTGTTTATCCAGTTCTGGCTCTTTCTTATTCTCATCGAAAATGGCAAAAATCTAAGTTACAATAAGCTTTTTAGAATTGTTTGGTGTCCCCCTCTTCACATGTTGTATCAGATTGAAGATGTTAAGTCCTGCAATACCCAATGGTTGCTGCCATTCCACCAGCTGAGGGACAACCAGTCTCAGATATCACAATATCCAAAGAAACCCCACCAAACCTTTTAAGCGCAGCATAAAAAGATTGCTGTATTGTAAATGACGATCTAAAAACACATGCAACGGAGATGTGAAGAGAGCAAAATCAAGACTCATGTCATTGGAGTTGTTAATGTAACTAAAATATGGATTCATATTTACAAGTAATGGGGCTGAACTGTTCACTCCGAAGTGGATGACAGGATCAAGCATCGGTTTGTATTCTGATCTAAAACAGCAATTTGATGGTGGAAAATATGATCCAATAATGCTTGTGTTGATTGTTGTGGATATTTCGATGTCAAGTCCAACCGCTAAAACTGAATTTTGAATCTTCTGCATTGCGAGGACGCGCATATGAATCATAGATTCATAAGGCCTTACTAAAACTAAGTTCCCTACAGCAGTATAGTGAAATTTTATGTCACCATAGTTCTTGACATATTTCTGAATCCATGCCTCCGCATTGGCTTGACTGGCAGCAATCTGTTGAAGTTCATAGTTGAGAACACCAAGCGTTGACCTCAATGTTGGAGCCTCTAAGAGCTTGGAGAGCATACAGATCTGGAAAATAGAATTTCATTCTTTGGATGTTACTCTGCTTGTAGAGAGCAACAACTTCTGTTGCGTGTGGTAAGTTGCTTCCAAGCATTCCACAACAAATGCCTATACGGGAATATGCTGGCAGGGAACTAGAGCTTGGCAGCACCTTCTAGTGCTTGATAAGGAGGTGAACTGATAGATCCATCGATTTCACCATTATATGTGCACCAGGAGAAATTACCAAGAAATTGCAGCAAGCATGTAGAAACTACTCTGTAGCACCACCAACTACAATAGGCCAGTGCAACTTTGTCAAAAGTGGCCACCCAAGTCCACGAAAATGGCTAACTCCCAACTATATTTTGCTTTACATTTATTACCTTAATTGGATTTTGCCTATAAATAGCTATGTTGTATACATCAGTTATCATCAAATTTTAATCAAAATTTCAGTTTATAATTCTTTTCTGTTGAGTGAGTTTTGAGAGTGAATTTCTCTCAATTTATCTTTGTATCTTAAGTCTTGCCAACTTAAGTGGTGATCCTGACAATCAAATTTGTTGTAGTGGGATTTTAAATCTTGCTAAAATCAATGTTTTGGTATCGGCTCTTGCGCCATTTGGTATCAGAGCCAATATATTTGAAGTATGCATGTCATTCTAAGCGTTCTGGTGAAAATCCGATCGCCGGAAAGTGTCGCACGCGCCACTGCCGTTGTCTCATGCGCCAACCACGCGTCCACTGCAATTTGCGTGAAATACACGTGCAGGTCATCTTCAACCCAGCACCTGCCACCTCATCACACCACCTCATCACCATGTCATTGCCACGCCATTGCCACCTCATCACCACGCCATTGCCACATCACTATTTGCCACGTCATCTTCACCACATCACCAGCCATGTCAGTGACACGTCATCACCACAGTCGCCCCTTGCCACATCATCAAGTCCCTCTACTTATTTTTACCTTACAGATTGGCCCTTATACTTTTATAAATTTTAAATTATCCCCACTTCCAAAAACTAACTTTCCCAAAAAGCCACTTACCAACCTAAACTCAACATGCCTCCTAGAAGACAAAATCCTCCTCGTCAATGAGCTATTCGAGACATAGAGATGGAAGAACTACGTCAACAAACTCAAAGGCTTCAAGAAAGACTTGAAGCTTTTGAGGGTCAACAAGCTCAACACTTGCAAGATGAACCCCACGAGTTAGAGGAATATACTGACAATGAGAATCCTTTCCATCACCTAAGGGATAATGAAAGCTCATCATCAACAGAAAGAGTTCGTCGTCGACGTCCCCAACGTCCCCAACAAAATGTTGCTCCCAAATCCACTAACCTTGGCATCAAAATCGATATTCCAGATTTTGAAGGTCGCCTTCAACTAGATGAATTTATCAATTGGTTGCACACTATAGAACGTGTGTTTAAACTCAAGGATATTCTTGACAACAAGCGTGTAAAGCTCGTCACCATCAAATTAAAGAAACATGCATCCATTTGGTAGGAGAATCTCAAATGTAGTCGAGAAAGAGAAGGCCGCAACAAATTAGAACTTGGGAGAAAATGCATCGGGAACTCACTCGTAAGTTCTTACCTAATTGTTACTATCAAGATAATTTTGTTAAATTTCATAACTTGCAGCAAAAATCTTTGACTGTGGAAGAATACACTATGGAGTTCGAACAATTAATGATGAAGTGTGATGTTCGAGAAAAGGAAGAGCAAACCATAGCCTGATATCTTGGAGGATTGGACTATGACATTTCCAAAGTTGTTCAACTTCAACAATATTTGACTTTGGATGATGTAATTTGGCTAGCATTAAGGGTTGAAAAGCAAATCTCAAAGAAGAATATCACTAGTGCTTTAAAATCGCGAGATTTTGGAGCCAGCCAAGGGACTCAAGCCTCAAAAACTGTTGCCAAGACCCTTGCCAAGGCTGAGAAGGAAGTTAGCTCGAGCCGTCCAGCTCAATCTAACACTCGAAAGTGTTTCAAGTGTCAAGGATTTTGCCACATAGCCTCCAATTGTCCAAATAGGAGAGCTGTCACCATTATCGGAGGAGAAATTCATGAAGCCTTAAAAGATGAAGTAGAAAAGGAGCAAAATGATGAAACTGAGTCACCACAGCTTGAGGAAGAACTCATCCCAGCTGACCATGGAGAATCTTTGGTTGTGCATTGTAGTCTTCATGCTACCATAACCAAGGATGAAGATTGGCTTTGACATAACATCTTTCACACTAGATGTACTTCTCAAGGGAAAGTTTACAATGTCATCATCGACAATGGAAGTTGTGAGAATGTTGTGTCCAATTATATGGTTGAGAAGCTAGGATTGCCTATCAAAGATCATCCCCATCCATACAAGCTACAATGGCTATGAAAAGGAAAGGAGGTAAAAGTAACTAAACATTGCCTTGTGTCTTTTTCTAGTGGTAATAGGTACCAAGATGACGTATGGTGTGATGTTATTCCCATGGATGCTTGTCACTTGTTACTTAGTTGCCCTTGGCAATTTGACCGAGAGGCTATCCATGACGGCCATGCCAACACCTACTCGTTTGTGAAAGATGGTGTGAAGATCAAGCTCACTCCCCTGAAAGCCTGAAGAAACACTTGAAAAGAAGGATGAGGACAAGGCTTTAATCTCCAAATCAACCTTTTAGAAGTTGCACCAAGAATCACGAATAGCATGTCTCCTATTATTATCCAAAGTAAATGATGCCACTTGCCCTTTTCTGAAAGAGATCCGATCTCTCCTTTAAGAATTTTCTGATGTTGTTCCTGATGAGATCCCTCATGGATTACCACCAATGAGAGACATTCAACATGCCATTGATTTCATCCGAGGATCTGTCATTCCAAACAAGCCTGCTTATCAGATGAACCCTCAAGAGTATGCGGAACTTCAACGACAAGTCAAAGAGCTGATAGAGAAAGGACTTGTCAAGGAAAGTGTTAGCCCATGTGCCGTGCCTGTACTACTAGTCCCAAAGAAAGATGGAACTTGGAGAATGTATGTAGATAGTCGAGCAGTCAACAAAATCACTATCAAGTACCGCTTCCCAATTCCACACCTTGATGATATGCTTGATCAACTGCATTGAGCTACTGTCTTCTCAAAGATTGATTTGAGAAGTGGATATCACCAGATTCGAATGCGCCCCGGTGATGAATGGAAGACAGCATTCAAAACTAGAGATGGTTTGTACGAGTGGACAGTCATGCCATTCGGATTGTCTAATGATCCTAGCACTTTCATGCGCCTTATGAACTAGGTATTTTGACTCTTCATTGGGAAATTTGTTATGGTTTACTTTGATGATATATTGGTATATAGCAAGAATGAACAAGAGCACCTAGACCATCTCCGGCAAGTTTTTGAAGTCCTTAAAGAGTAGAAACTTTATGCTAATCTCAAGAAATGTTCCTTCCTCACTACAAGTGTGACGTTTCTTGCATACATCATCACTGCTCAAGGTATCAGGATGGATCGTAGTAAGATTGATGCTATTATCAATTGGCTTACACCAACATCCATGCATGATGTTTGAAGTTTCCATGGCTTGGCATCTTTTTACCGAAGATTCATCAAGAATTTCAGTTCTATTGCCTCCCTAATCACTGATAGCATTAAGGGTGACAAAATTTCATGGAGCGACAAAGCCCAAAAGAGTTTTGAAGGATTGAAGAGGAAGCTCACTGAAGCCCCTGTACTTGCACTTCCCAACTTTGACTTGATGTTTGAAGTAGATTGTGATGCTTCTAATGTTGGAATTGGTGCAGTGCTAAGTCAAGAAGGACAACCCATTGCCTTCTTTAGTGAAAAGTTCAATGACACAAAGCTTAGATATTCCACCTATGACAAACAATTCTATGCAATTGTTCGAGCCTTGGAGCATTGGAGTCAGTATCATCTTTCAAAAGAATTCATCTTGCACTCTGACCATCAGGCATTGAAGCACTTGAATTCTCAACAGTAGATCAGTCGTCGACATGCTGCTTGGAGTGAATTCCTACAAGCTTATCCTTTCCTCCTCAAATACAAATCTGGAGTCCAGAATCACGTAGCTAATGCTCTTAGTCACTGACATGCCTTGCTTGCTTCCTTACAAATGAAAGTCACTGGATTTGAAGTGATCAAGGAGTTGTATAAGGATGATCCTGATTTTAGCAGCATTTGGGAAGCCACTTCTAATCAAGCCTTTCAGCAATATCACTGCCAGCAAGATTACCTCTTCAAGGGTAACCGACTATGTGTTCCATGTTGCTCACTCCGAGATTCAATTATTTGGGAAGCACATAATGGTGGATTAGCTGGTCATTTTGGTAGAGACAAGACTTTAGCTCTTGCTAAAGAAAATTTTTATTGGCCAAAGCTGGAGCAGAATGTCATTCGTCACATTCAAAGATGCAAAGTTTGTCACCAAGCCGAGACACAAAACACAGGGTTGTATTTGCCATTGCCTATCCCAACATCACCTTGGGAAGATGTTAGCATGGATTTTGTCCTTGGTCTACTGCGAACCCAATGAAGCAAGGATTCTATCATGGTCGTGGTTAATAAATTTTCTAAAATGACTCACTTTGTTGCTTGTTAGAAAACTAATGATGCTTCTCTCATTGCTGAGTTATATTTTAGAGAGATTGTGCGTCTATATGGAGTTCCAAAGACTATCACTTCAGATAGAGATATGAAGTTCATGAGTCATTTTTGGAGGACTTTATGGAGAAAGATGGGTACTCAACTCCAATTCAGTTCTGCCAGTCATCCCCAAACCAATGGTCAAACTAAAGCTATCAACAAGATTTTGGGGAATCTACTACGAAGTTTTGTGGGAAAGAATTTGCAACAATGGGATCTTATGCTTGCCCAAGCTGAGTTTGCTTACAATAACTATTCAAATCAAGCTTCAGGAAAATGCCCATTCGAAGTAGTATATGGAGTGCGTCCTCTCAACCCTTTAGATCTTGCTCCATTGCCCACATCCCGACAATTTAGTGCAGATGCTGAACAACGAGCCAAGGAGATAAAGAAACTTCATGAAGAAGTTTGTGAAAAGCTACAACGTCAAACCATCAGGTATAAGGCTCATCATGACAAGCACCAAAGGAAGGTTGTGTACAAGGAAGGACATTGGGTTTGGATACACCTTCGGAAGGAAAGGTTTCCTAACCAACCTAATGCCAAACTCTCCCCTAGAGCAGATGGTCCTTCTTAGATAGTGGAGAAGCTCAATGATAATGCTTACAAGATCAAACTCCCAGGTGACTATGGAGTCTCTACTACTTTTAATGTCACTGACTTATCTCTTTACTATGAGGATCATGAGCATTGATCTCAAACTCGAGGATGAGTTTCCTCCAACCAGGGGAGAGGCACTAGGAGAAATTACTAAGAAATTGCAACAAGCATGTAGAAACTACACTGCAGCACCACCAACTATAATAGGCCAGCGCAACTTTGTCAAAAGTGGCCACCCAAGTCCACGAAAATGGCTAACTCCCAACTATATTTTGCTTTACATTTAGTACCTTAGTTGAATTTTGCCTATAAATAGCTATGTTGTGTGCATTAGTTATCACCAAGTTTTAGTCAAAATTTCAGTTTATAATTCTCCTTTGTTGAGTGAGTTTTGAGAGTGGATTTCTCTCAATTTATCTCTGTATCTTAGGTCTTGCCAACCTAAGTGGTGATCCTAGCAATCGAATTCATCATAGTGGGATTTTAAATTTCGCCAAAATCAGTGTTTCGATATCAGCTCCTACGCCAATATGACCTGCCAGCAGCATTAAAAACAAATTGAGCAATCAAAGTTACGCCAACGAAACAGAGAGTTACTGAAATATCATGCAACTGCATTTCGATAATATAGAATGTAAATTGTCGAGAATGCCTTGCCCTTTGATTCAATTGCCCAACTCAATATACATCAAGCAAACAAATTGTCCATTTAGCTAATATTAAAAAGGTCAATAACTTGGGGCAGCAGAAAAGTTGCAGCCTTTACACTCTCAGTGCATACAAGGTTTGATAAACCATCACTTCAAGAAAATAAACAGTACTTTCCTGCATTATAAAGGAACTCAAGCAAGACCCCAGTGAATTACTTCAATTAGACCCCTTCAGATTCATGAAAAGAGAAATTCAACTGAAGAGTGCATGTGAGAGCCCCCTGTTCTTAATTGTACCATATATTGAAAGTAAGGAAATAGCGAGTCCTTTGAAGGTCTTGTTGTGATTACATAGTAAGGTTCTTTATCAAAAAGCTTCATCAATCAAATCAGGAAACACAAATTAATGAAGGAAAAAAAAATGTAAAAAACCCATAAGACTTGAAGCAATTCAATTTAAAATTTCGTGAAATATATCCTAAAATAAGGAAAAAAAAAATTAAAAAATACTCAATAAATTTTAAGTTCAATTTAAATTAAAGTTCTATATCTTCATTGTCATTTGTCTATCACAAACAATTCAGTGAGACATTTATGCTGAATAAGGAAAAAAAAAATGGAGGAGAGGACGAGGGAACTATAAGCAGCCCAAATGAACAGGCCAGATTAGCTTCGCTCCTTCAAATGAAAAGCCATTGGTAGCCCAAACAGAAAAGCCCTTCGGTCTCAGGATGTAAATAAATTGGATTCCTTCACATCGATTGTTGGCCAAGATTTATGTTGTTTAGTGGTAGAATTAATTCTTAAGTTGGATCTATTAATAAATAAATATAATCATATATAATGAGTTTAAGTTCAAGTCTTATTAGTATCAACATCCAATTAAATATATTTATTCTTTTTGGCGTGAAAATTATGCACTTAAAATTATTTTGAAAGAAGCTAGTAAGGGTTCATATTTAAAAGTTCAACTTTTGCCTTATAGGTATTGTGGGGATCGAGGTAGGCTTCAGTTGAGTCTTCGGAGGATGAATTTCGAAAGGTGGAAGCGAAGCTTGCCGAGACTACCGGCATGGTGGCCCTGCCGTTTCAATTATTCTGCTGAGGCGGCTGTACAGGCGCAACTGTATTAAGAACAAAAACAGTAACAAATGCTAATGTAAGATTATGCAACCCCATTTGGGTCGGTAAGGGAGTAGAGCATCAGGAAGAAAACAGGTAAAAAAAATGTTACCAACCATTTACAGATTTCTAGTAATTCTTATTGAACTTTGAAATATCAACGCGCTTTTCATCGATCTGTATCCACGATGAAACGATTTAATGCAAGGGTAAATGAAGTCAAGGATGGCGTGTCCTGCGTGAATATTGGAAAAGTTAGTCTTACGATGAAAGGCAGACTTTGGGGGAATAAGGGGTGTTTGGTGGAGTTTATTTCACTTTTTGCGTTGCCAAAAGAAAATTTTTTTCTCACTAAAACTTACTTTTTAACATTCTTTGGAGCTTATAAGCAACAAGCTCCAAAGGAAATTCAAATAGAACAAAATGATGAGAGGCATTGTTTTTAATTCTAGCCTCTTTGTTTAGACATGAAGAGGAACGGTAAAGAAATGAAAAAAATGAAGCCTCCAGTATGTAGTTCTTGTAAAGTTGTTTTTCTAAAATTTGCTTATAAACTCTTTAAATATTTAAGAACATCTAGTTTTCCCTCCAACAAAATTTTAAATTGGTAACCAAAAAATTAGTATGAGAAGTTGTGTATGGGCTTCTGGTGAGTTTTGGGAGGAGGATGGACCTGGAGAAAAACCTGAACTTGGCACGGCCGAACCACCTGCATTGCAGCAATTAATCCCCAAAAGATATTTTCTCCCCAATACTCGTCATCTTCTCCCACGGACCGCAAGAGATTATAAGAATGCTACTTAATTTCACCCATTAGCAACATTAAAACAATGCAGTTTAATTACATCCATTCTGTTTAGCTGAATTTTATTTTATTTTTTAAGGGCGTAAGCTGTATATTAGCTTATAAACTGTTTTTCCTTTTTCTTCTGTTTTTTTTTTTTTTTTTAAATCGGTTTAGCTTTCACGCTGTTGTCCGTGTCAAAGGACTTGGTGGAGATCTAGTGCAGAAAGTCGTGTTTATTATTTTCTTGATGTAATGGGGTATCAAACCTTCAATTAAACCCCCCACAGACGGTTAGTGTTGAATTAATGAGGCCAGAGTCTACGTTTTTCTCCTAATTAATAAGACTATTCCAGCAGGGGCCACTTCAGGTCTGCCGAAGAGACGACTTTGACTCTGTTTACCTTCGCATTCAGATAAAAAACCGCGTTGATATTTCAAAGTTGATCGGTAAGAACTGTCATTCAAACTGAGCTAATATTAGCAATTCCCAAATGGATAATATTTATATTTTTGTTGATATGTTTTCTGCTTGATGCTCACCCAAATGCCAAATCAAATGGGTTTGCATTATCTTTCAGCAACTCCTTGTTTCTTTAGAGTAGCAATGGTTACTGTATTTCTTCTCAATACAGTTGGTTCGGCGGTACCAAGTTCAGGTCCTTCTCCAGGTCCAGCTCCATCCTCCTCGCAAAACTCACCAAAGGCCGTCCTAGATCTGCACAACATGTATCGAGCAGAAGTTGGTGTTAGGCCTATGACTTGGGACAAGGTGGTGGCGGCGTATGCACAAAATTTGGTCAATCGAATGATCGCAGACTGTGGTCTTATCGTTTCAGATGGGCCTTACGGGGAGAACAATTTATTGGTATCGGACACCAACCTTTCGGTAACAGACGCAGTGAAGAGGTGGGGTGATGAGAAGGATCAGTATGACTTTAAATCGAACACCTGCGTTGGGAGTTTCTGCAATCATTACACTCAGATCATCTGGGGGAGCTCAATCCGTCTTGGGTGCGCAAAAGCAATATGCAAAGATGGTGGGGCTATTGTCGTTTGTTGCTATGACCCTCGTGGAAACCTGCCTGGCCAGCGCCCCACAGGAGGAGGAAATCAATCAACGCCGCCAGCAACCCCGCCAAGCTCCGCTGTTGCAGACCCACCAACAATACCTCCAGGGGTAAATAACTTTCCCTTTCAACTAGGAAAGAAGAGGAATGGAATACTAGTTGGGTCAATTGTTGGGGTATGTGTTTTTCTTTCTGGTTTAGGTTTTATACTCTTCTTGTGCTGGAGAAAGGGGAAAGATAGTTCACTAGATGAAATTTCCTTTGATGTTTCATTCCGTGATGAATTTGGCAATGGCATGGGACCTAGCGAGTTCTCCTACAATGAATTGTCTATAGCGACAAAGAATTTTGCGGGTGAGGAGAAGTTAGGTGAGGGAGGATTTGGGTCGGTTTATAAAGGTTTCTTGAGGGATTTAAATACAAATGTTGCAGTTAAAAAGGTTTCAAGGAGATCTAAACAAGGAATTAAGGAGTACATATCAGAAGTGAAGATTATTAGTCGATTAAGGCATAAGAATTTAGTAAAGCTTATAGGTTGGTGCCATGAAAAGGAACTCTTACTTGTTTACGAGTTCATGCCTAATGGCAGCCTCGATACCCATCTTTTCAAAGGAAGAAGTCTATTACCATGGAAGCTTAGACACAAAATTGTGCAAGACTTGGCATCAGCATTGCTGTATTTGCACGAAGAAGGAGATTTTTGTGTGCTTCATAGGGATATTAAAACCAATAACATTATGTTGGATTCCACTTTTAATGCCAAACTTGGGGATTTTGGATTAGCTAGGTTAGTTGATCATGAAAAAGGATCACGGACAACTTTATTGGCAGGAACCATCGGTTATATTGCTCCTGAATGTCATAGAACAGGCAAATCAAGTAAGGAATCAGATATCTACAGCTTTGGAGTTGTAATACTTGAAATTGCATGTGGAAGAAGATCAATAGAGCCTAGATATGATGAGGGTCAGGCCTCATTAGTGGCTTGGGTGTGGCAGGCGTACGGTAACCAAAGGCTTCTTGATGTGATTGACAAGAAACTTTCTGAAGATTTTGATTTGAAGGAAATAGAATGTTTGTTGATTGTTGGCTTATGGTGCGTGCATCCTATTTACAATATGAGGCCGTCTATCGAGCAAGCAATACAAGTGCTTAATTTTGAAGTGTCATTGCCAAATCTTCCAAGTGAGATGCCTGTTCCCAAGTATAACATTCCTAATACTCCAACCATCAAAATAAGTGAGCCATGTTTGTCCAAAATGAGCATTACTGTTCCTCGCTAATTTTCTTACCTTGCTTAGAACAAAATTGATTTGATAATAAATAATTGTAATGTGCCCTCAAGCATGGTTATTGTCACACATAAATGAGTTATATTTGATTTTTTTGTTAAAAACATATATAGTTGACAATTATAGTTGATAATCGATAAAATAATTGATATTTATTATTTAATTATTTAAATTAAATTTATAAATTGATATTTTTAAATATTATAATTAATTGTTTAAAAAAAGTATAAATTAATAAGACGAGTCGAATCAAACAAACTCTCTATGATTTGTGCGACAATAACATATTTTTGTGTGCCAAGAATCGCAGTCGTCCTCCACAGCCTTTTCCTTTTGTGAATCCTTTGATTCGCTTTCGTTAAAGTCTTCTGTTTGTGAAGTGATTGCAAATTATCAACAAAATAGTAAATTACATTAGTTTATCTTAACAGCAAAAAATAATTTTATTAATAGAGTATAAACCGCATGACACACGGGTTTGATTGGGAACTCCGGGTTCTAAATCTTGACTACGCCACAAGCCTGGGCCTGTATTTCTCTTGACTAACTACTATTCCAGCAGAGACCGTTTATTGTCGGTATGAAAGAAGACCTTGACTCTTACGTATTGTTTGGATTGGAGGTATCGGACGGCGAGGGAGGGGAAGGGATGAGGACGGATGATAAGGGAGGGGGAGTGAGGGGAGGTTGTCCCCTTCCTCTTGTTTGAGTTTTTAAAGAAGCTTAAGGGGAGGGAGATTGACGGATTCGGACTCCTTCCAACTACCCTCAACTTAACAAATTTGCAATCTTTCCGATTTGGGGGGTTTGGGAGGGATTGCAGGGATTATTTAGATTAAGTTAAAAACAATTACATAATTAACTTTTTTATATATTACCATAAACTGTCTTCCTCCATCTTAAAGGATAAATTTATAATTTTAAAATTAATTTAAATCCTTCCCTTCTTTCTAACTTAATTATATAAATATAAAAAATATAATCCTTCACTTCCCTTCCCCTTCCTCATTTTTATTTATCCAAACAAAATTAACACAAATCATCTCCTTCCATTTTCTTCCCTTCCCTTTCCTTTCTTTCCCCTCCTTTTCCTTCTATTTTCCTCCATCCCCCTCCCTTCCCTTCCCTTTACTATTTTCTATCCAAACAGTACGTTAAAGTCTGCATTCTAAAATGGAAAGAGCGGTGTTCACTGTTAATTGCCTTTACCTAGCGCCGATTGAGGTTCATTGAATTTGACTATGATTTTTCCATTTTTCTGTAAAAATCCTCCTCCTCAAGTGGGGACCATTTAAGATATGAACAAGGGGCCTTTGAATCATCTGTTTTTGCTGAAAATTTTTAGAAGACCCCAATCCCACGAAAACGGAAGTAATAAAGAAATAAAATAAGGTATTTCAAATTTTCCTTTTTTCAAAGTCCACCTCCTCCGGAAAAATGAAAATTAATCTATTATTTAAGAAAAGTAAAATCATGTGAAATTTCTTTGAAGCTCAATAGTTTTTTTAATTAATTTTTTTTTATTTTAGATTATATGTTGAGAGTCAATCTTCTCTTATTTTTTAACTTACTTTATTTGTATATTATATGATTTAAATTTAAAATCTTTCACTTTTACTAAAAAGAGATTATTATTAAATTATTTATTTAATTTTAATTAAAACCAATTTCTTCCATTTTTACACTTTAGCCAATAATAAGTTATATAATAAGGATAACTCTTTCATTTCCTTAATTCTTCATCACTTGTTATAAGGTTCAAATTTAAGATTTCTAATTCAAAATCTCAATCTTTTAACATAATACATCCCTTTGGAACAAAGCCCAATTACTGTCTTTTATCTCACAAAGATTATTTCAAAATTTTCTCTCCTTCTTTCTTTCACCAGAGCTAGAGCTCTCACTCGCTTACTTCCTCTGCCATACAATTTTTTTTCCCATTCACACGAATTAAACATAATAATTATTATTGTAATTAATCTATAGTCTTTCAATTCTATCCTTATGGCCAAAAAAAGTACTAGGTGAGAGGAGGTATTGATTAATCATTGGTAGCAATGTTACAAATAAGAGAATGCATATACATATTATCATATATAATGTCCTGAATGAGAAAAATTAATTACAAAATGACAAGCTATACTGTTCATAAACATTATATTTAAAACTTTATACGCCTAGAATTTTTAAATTATCAAATATTAGATTTAACAACAGGGTTAAAATTTAAAAAAAAAAAAAAGAAAAACGCGAGAACACACTGAATGTAGGTATTAAAAATGGACACGTAAAATTTAATGCAAATTAAAAATGTAAATAAGATAATTAATTTAAGATAAAGGTAAATTTTAGATAAAGTTTTTATGAAATATTGTAACCGATTTCAGTCAAAACCAAACCGAATCAAAAAAATTCAGAATCAAATGGTATTATTGAATTTTTATTTTGAAGTTGGGTTGCA
>BPVZ01000072.1:1406398-1416956 GCA_020521535.1 Rubroshorea leprosula | reverse complement strand
TTTTTTTTTTTTCATTTTTTCCCCCATGTACATTAGTTACAGTGTTACAGCCACATTTTGGAACTGACCATAAAGCGCGATGCAGGTGATAAAGAAAAATGTGCATGTAACTATTCTTGTAGGAATCTCACGTGTAGTGACGAAACAATTGTGACGCTACTGACTAGTAGTTGTTTTGAAATTCCTCGTATTAATAGTTGGAGTAATTAAAGAAATATAGATGGATGGAGTTGGAGCTAATGCACCAAAAAAAATGAATTAACTGGACCTCTCTCTCTAATATTTTATTCTTCCATGCTCAGCCCAAATGGTGTGAACGCATCTAAATTTATATTATCTTCACAAGATCGCTGCCCCTTCCTTCCACCAATCGAGGCCCTTTAATTAATTCCGTATTATCATACATCCAAGGATTTTTTTTTACTTATTTGTGAGTTATTGAATAAAGTAACTTCTTTGTTTTTTCTCCAAGGTAACTTTAGAGCACCGTGGTAAAATTAAGTTGTAAAGGAGTAATATAATACAAAGAACATAGCTTATCAAGTTCCCCTTTCCATATTTAAAAGAAATATCTGATCACTTTAGCAAACTTTCTTGCACACAACAACTCAGTTAAATAAATTAGAAATGGCTTATCATTTTCCCAGTTTTGCTTGGTTTATTATATTGCAAGGAGGGAAAATAGAGAAGAGCTAAATTGTTATTAAAAAAAAAAAAGAAGAAAGAAAACGGATCATTTTGGCAACTAAATTATGTAAAGTATTCAAGAAATTAAAATCTTAACTTAAAGATTTGAAATTTAATACCTGTTAATTATCTTATGATATCATCTCTTAGCTTTATGAAAAACATGTAAACTACCTGGGGAAATACTACATGCACCCTTGTCCGTTATACACTCTATTACACACACTCTCCATTACTTTCCATTAACTCCCAAATGCATCCAACCTAGCTGGTTAGACAATGAAGCAAGACACTCTGAGATAGAGGCTATGGTTAGTGCAGACAAAACCTGTAATTGCCCCTAATGAAACCTGCAATTTCAACCTTTCATTTTCTTTCTCTCTTTATCCCTCCATCAACACCAAATCTGCACATTTTCCCTCCCAATTTCTTTCTTTTGCTGGGTTGCTATTGGATCAATCAAGGGAACCCAACAACGACTACTAGGTTTGAAGGAAACCAGGCTACGGGGTTCCTAAATCCTTATCTTCAACCTCTAAATCCTTTCATTTTCTCTCCCCTTCCCCAACACCAGATCTAGGTTCCTTTGTAGGTTCCCACTTGCTTAGCTTCATGCTCTGTGCTAATGAAAATGACAATGATGAAGAAGAGGAAGATGAGGCTATAGGTGATTAGGATGAGGATGGAGGTGAGAAGGAAGATGCATCTGATGAGGACGGTGAATAGCAAGAAGGAGAAAGGAAAGGAGAGAGAGAAAGAAAGGGTTGGGCTCGGTGCGTTTGGAGTTAACAGAAAGTAATGGAGAGTGAGTGTGTGTAACAGATTGTGTTTACACCTTAAAAATAAATTAATGAGATAAAGCGATGTGTTAGGAGTGACCCCAATCTTTAATGAGATTAGGTTGACTTGGGTTGGGCTCACTTGGAATTCAATGGCCTAGATAGAGTTATAAGGAATTTGGGTTTCAAGTGTTAGAAGATAAGCTGGGTTCTGGTACTTTGAGTTTGATTTAAAGTAGGAAGTTGAGAGTTTTTAGGTAGTTATCTTTAAGATTTTGTTGGAGATAAGATTAAATAAAATTATCGGATAACTGCCAGACATGGAACCCCCACTACTCGATCATGGTGAGAAAGGGCTGAGAAACATGGAGGAGGTTTTCCCAGCACCGAAGAAAAGAAAAACAGGAGGAAGAGATCAGTTACAGATGGCATGTCCTACACACACACACTACCCAGAGCATGTTTTTCAGCTTTCAGACTGCTTTTTCCAGATTTTAGCAATAGTTTCCAGATTAGTTTGCAAGATCTATTCTTGTTCATAGCCTTAGGTTAGCTTTTTCCATTCTTGTTCATATCTTTCATCAAAGACTTCAATTTAGGTTGGTTTTTAAGCATTTGGAAGCAATTCAACCCACAAAACAGGTCTGCCATGTTGATTTGGTTAGTTCCTCTTTCTTTTGTGGATTCAGTTATGTTATTTGTTCCTGTAAATAAGTTGAATGCTTTCTGCCTTTGTTCTTTTGTTTCTACATAATAGCCAGACATGCAGTTTATTTAATTTCAGTTTCCAGATTTAATTTTATTAGTTTCCAGACTTTAATTATTTTGTAGATTCTCCTTCAATTTTAGTTATCAAGTAGTTTAGCTATTTTTATTTTAAATATGCAAGTAATTAAGTTTAATTATTATGGATTGCATAGTAGAAATCATTGTCTGTGATTTTACATTTTCTGTTGTCTGCAAATTTTATTTTTATGGCATGTTGTTTCCTTTTATTGATCTCATGTTAGATTAGTTGCCTTAGGATTTTGTGTTAATTTAGGATTTATAGCTTTTATTACGCTTTTGTGGTTGTAAAGTCCTTGGAGGTTTCCAAGGCAATTAGTAACCCATTTTGCAAAACTCCATCCTCTGTTTTGCAACATCGTCTGGGGCGCAATTTATTTCACAGACGTTCTTTCCAACCATCCTTTTTGGAGGTTGACGGTTGGAAGGGAGAAGGGTCATCTGGAAAATCATGTCTTCTTGTTTTTAGACAAAGTAAGTGACACGTCTAACAACCAAACTCACGTGGTAAAGATCGGCTAAGGATTTTTGAGGAAACAAATTGTGTAATGAACGAGGGTGTACGCATCATTGTCCAAACTACCTACACAAAAAAATTCATTAAGATAAATTAATTAGTTTCTTTTGATGAAATTAATCAAACATATATAAGATAAAATATATATATATATATATATATATACTTTAGAAGGCACCAAAAAGAATTTATTTAAAAATTTACCCCTAGCACAAAAATAAATAGTTCACCTCTTTCTTTGAAAAAAAAAAAATATAAACCAAGGGGAGGGGTAAAATTAGAGATAAAAAAAAGCATAGGAGATATGTTCCCAATTCGTGCATCTAAGGCTAAGAAGGCATATATCACCTAATTTATGTTTCTTTATACCAAGATAGCATGCTAAACAGACTCAAAGTCATTAGACTATGGTTGAGAAGTTGAGAACTGAAGGGATGAAAATTTTGGTTGGAAGTAAACTTTCACCAAGTATTCTTCAAGGCTTCATCCATCAGCTTATAGAGAGCAAATCCACCTTGATGGCAATCAGGCATTTGCAAAAGGAATGAACATTTCACATAAAAGCCTAAATTGATAGGACAATGATACATACACCCTGTACAATTATACACTCCATTACACATTGACGGAAACCATCAAATTTAACGGTATAAGTAATGGAATCCGTCAGTTTTAACAACATAAATAACGAAATTCGTCAATTTTAACAGCACAACTAATGAAAACTGTCAATGTGTGACTTTGTAAGGAGTACCAATCATTTTCCATTGAAAGCCAAGACACCAAAACTTAAATATAAATAAATAAATAAATAAAAGCCTAGCAGACATAATAACAGAAAAGGCTACCAAAGGCGGTAGTAAAATTAAGTAGAAATGATTTGATCAAAGAGTTAAAAACAATTCTAAGGTCATGGGTCAATTAATTATGTCTAATCAAAAATAAAATTAACTCAGATCAATGCAAGCAATCACTATTAGTATATATTAAACCAAAAATAGGAGATAGACAACATAATTCTAGTTAATCTCATACTATAATTTTATGAGACAAATAACTTTGACTCTAATTTTAGCAAACATATAGCAGGATGTGGGGAAATTGCATTCCATAAATTAAATATACTAACCATATTGAACGGCCAAATACTCAGTGAAGTTAAGATTATGACAATAGTTTTCTCTTGTTCCAACACGTTAAAATTCCTGAACTCATGGCTGCAATTGTCTTAAGGGTAATTGGAAATTGAAATTTCAAAAGACATAGTAGGAATTTCAATTAAACAAAAAAAAAATGTTTATGTAACTGGTGTTAGGATTTCATACCCCAAGTTCTTGATGCAGAACTTTATCTTTTTCCATCACTAGCCCTCATGTTTCCTCTTTCAGGATTTTCAACTTTACACACAACTCCTATTAAATCTCAAAGCAGAAAAGAATTGTTTGTAATGTTATCTAATTAAACCAATTATTTAATTATGAATTTAAGGGGCTTCTTAACAGTTAAAATCCTTGTTCAACCGATTTGTAGCTTAAGTATAAGACTAAAACCCAAAAACACGGTACTTTAAAGCAACGACGTTTTCTTCTACTTCCTCAACAACTTGGCTACCTCCATTGAATATGATTTGCTCTAATCTTCCCACGGGCCTGTAATTCGCAGCCGTAACACAGCTGAAATTGGAGATGGTGTAAATACGACCCTTTTGCAGTAGGTTTCTAAACTGCTAAGCATCTTTCTTCTCCTTAGCAACATGGATTGATTCTCCCTGCCAAAAAAATAAACTTCAAACAAACTCAGTAAAGAAGTAAGCAATATGGAATTTAGTTTTTCTATTTCGCCTACAATCTCGTCGATTCCAACTGCATCCAATCCACCCTCATGCTCTAGTCTCAGAGGAGAAACAGAACTCCAACGACATGAAAGCCTTAACCAAATCCTACCATGTGCCAAATGCCGAAAAATGTAAAAGATTTTTGCAAAGGAAGAAGAAGAGTATTTATAAAGGATTGAGAAACCACCCAAGTTGGATGAGGGCTGGAGTGGAGTCGAACTGTGCAACCGTCAAAGCTTGTGGAGTAGGAGGTTACGTGGAGTTTTGATTAGTTTGTACGGATAACCATCGAAGGAGGTTGCGGGAAGTGCTCAACCAAATGGTAGTGTGATTGGATTGGCAGATTGGGTCGTTAGATTGAAGTTCGAAAAAGGAGGTCACAGGAAGTTTTGGCTTACGGCTGATTGCTGGCACAAATGCAGAACTGCATATTGGGATTAAGAAATTGGAAATTGGGAATTCCTCGCGCAAACAACAACTTGCAATAGGAAATAAAGATTATTAATTAAATAAATAAGAAATGGGAGGTTTAATGGGCGGTGGAAGATTGTAGAGTAGTGCACAGTGGTTGCGGGGTTAAAATTGTGGAGCGCAGGGTGGAGTTGATTGTGGGCTTAGGGATTTGTTTGCTGGGTTGTTCATATGCCGGGTTATTGGGCTTAAGTGAAGTTAAGCAAAATTTGAGCTTTAAAAAATTATTATTCAGTATATTTAAGGGAAATTTTAAGAGTTTAATTTTTTAATTTTAAAGAGATTTAAGGGCTTAGAATAGCTTAGGATGCATTCCACACAACCTTAATTAAGTTGTTTCCAACTTTCACGTCTCAAAGGATTCTTTCCATTCATTTATTACTTGGTTCGAGAGAACCATTCATCCTCCTAACTGAGGTTTACAAGTCTACAAAAGGATTGCCTTTTTCCCTTCTTTAGCCTTCGTTTGTAATTCTAGCTTATATTAAGAGAGAAAAGAAAGGGTAAAATAAAAATACCATCCAGTTGCAAACTGCTAATTAATATTAGCTCAGTTTTTTGAATGATAGCTCTTACTGTATCAACACGGTTTTTTGGCATGAAATGGTTGAAAGCGAAGATAAACAAGAGTCAAGGTCGTCTTCGGCAGACCAAAAATGGACACTGCTGGAATAGTCTTATTAATTAGGAGAAAGACATAGACTTTAGGTTCATAAAATTCAACACCTAACGGTTTCGTGGGGTGTGGGGTGTTAATTGAAGGTTTGATACCCCATTACATTAAGAAAATCATAAAAACGATAATTCAAGGATGACCCCATATACAGTTATTTCCCTTGACTCCCCTTAGCATACGCAAAAAGGAAATTCAACTGAACAGAATGGATGAGAAGCCTTGATCATAAATCTAGCTTATGTTTAGGGAAATCAAGGGTAAGGAAATGAGAAATCAAGCCTAATTAATAAGATTGAAGAAAATTGTATTTTATTATGTAACTTAAAAAAAAAAAAAAAAAAAGAAAGAGACTGCAAACTTTAATAGGTCACAGCCCTTGACCAGGCGCAGTAGGTACAAGCCATGACTATTGTACTTACATCAGTTTACATTTAATTACAAAATGAAATAGTTTGATAATATATAGTTAATAACAAACTCCATCGTTCGTTTGCATTGGAAGGAGATGGAGTTGTGGTTGTGGAGACCAAAATTACTTTTATGTAAATTTCTCCAAAGCAGGGTACTGCTCCCTGGCCTCAACGTTGCTCAGCCACTGCCTCCAGGAAAAATTTTGCCTATTTTCCTAGGAAAAGATAGACATAATGTTTTTCTACCATAATTTGTAAAATACTTTATGATTATCTCATTTTGTTTGGGAACAAAGTATGAATTGGCATGACGAACAAAAAAAGTGTGAATTGATATGCATCCACTCATTAATATCAAGTTATATTAAACAAAACATTATACTCAAAAATATTTTGGTTGTAGCATTGAGGTTTTCCCTAATTAATACGGATAATGTTTAAGTAAATTTGACATGAAAAAAGGGCAACATATCACCAGCTTGGATGGATATTACAAGTAATAGAGTTCCCAGTTTCTTCCTTTTTTTTTCTTTTTTTTTCTGCTCAGCATAAAGAACACCAACTTTATTAAGAGAGACAGAGTCCCCTGTTTGGGTTGAGCCAAACAAATGACTGAAGAATGATTTTCAACCTCATAGAATAATGTGATACATGAGCATAAACAACTCCTCTATAAGAAAAGAACTGGTAATGAAGGACAATTAGGCATTGGAAATGCACTAGCTTATCATACGAAAATCAAAGTGAGAAGATAGAATATATTTAATTCCAAACTATAATACTCTAGTTTATTAGCAAATCAATTTTGTTCCAGGCATAGTATGAAAATTAGCGAGGAACAGTAATGCTTATGTCGGATAAACATGGTTCACTTGTTATGATGATTGGGGTATTAGCAATATCATACTTGGGAATAGGCATCTCTCTTGGAAGATTTGGTAGTGTCGCCTCAAAATTAAGCACTTGTATTGCTTGCTTGATTGATGGTCTCAGACTAGGAACAGGATGTATACACCATAAGCCAGTAATCAACAAACATTCCATCTCTTTTACATCAAAAGCTTCAGAAAGTTGATCGTCTACCACATCAATTAGTCTTTGGTTCCCATAAGCTTGCCACACCCAAGCCACCAGTGAGGCCCGATCCTCCTCATATCTAGGTTCTATGGATCTTCTTCCACATGCAATTTCGAGTGCTACAACTCCAAAGCTGTAGATATCCGATTCCTTACTTGCCTTGCCTGTTCTCTGACACTCAGGAGCCATGTAACCCATGGTTCCAGCCCACGAAGTTGTTCGTGATCCTTTTTCATGGTCAGCTAACCTAGCTAAACCGAAATCACCAAGCTTAGCATTGAAAGCAACATCTAACATAATATTGCTTGCTTTAATATCCCTATGTAGCACACAAAAATCTCCTTCTTCATGAAGGTACAAGAGAGCTGATGCCAAGCCTTGCACAATTTTGTAGCGAAGGTTCCACTGTAACAAGCTTCTTCCCTTGAAGATATGGGAATCCAAGCTGCCATTGGGCATGAACTCATAAGCTAGTAAAAGTTCCTTTTCATGGCACCAACCAATAAGCTTCACTAAATTCTTATGCCTCAATCGACTAATAATCTTCACTTCTGATTCATACTCCTTGATTCCTTGTTGTGATCCCCTTGATACCCTCTTAACAGCTACATCTGTACCGGAATCCCTCAAAAAACCTTTGTAAACTGCTCCAAACCCTCCCTCGCCAAGCTTCTCCTCATCTGCAAAATTCTTTGTTGCTTTAGCCAATTCATCATAAGAGAACTTTCTAGGTCCCATGCCATTCCCAAATTCATCACTGAAGGACACATCAAAGACAACTGGTTCATCTCTTGTCCTCTTTCTCCAAAAAATAAACGAAGTTAAACCTATGGCAAAAATTAGAGCACATGCTACAATAACTATCCCCACTAGTAATCCTATCTGGTTCTTTCTTCCTTCTGGAGTGATTGCAGCAGTTGGTACAGGGGAAAGAGAGGGTTTCAGTGGGTCTTTGGAGGATAGGTTTGAGACAGGCGGTACAGCGTTAGAACTGGGGGGATAGTCTCGGGGGAGAACATACGGAACACCGTTAGAACTGGGGGGAAGGCCTCGGGGGAGAACAGTCCGAACACCGTTAGGACTGGGGGGCTGGCCTTGGGCGATAACAGACGGAACAGCGGAATTTGAGGGTGAGCCTGGGGCATCAACATACAGAACAGCGGACTTTGAGGGTGACCCTTGGGCGACAACATACTGAACAGGGGAATTAGAGGGTAAGCCTCGATCGACGACGTAGGTAACTGGTTCCGCCGCCACCGTACAAAGAAGAAATATAGTAACCAATGCAAATCCAAAGAAACGGAGAGTCGCTGAAAGATTTTGCAAACCCATTTGGGTGAGGCTAGGGTAGAGCATCAAGGGCAAATATGATCGATCTGCGAATTGCTAGATGTAGTTTTTATTGAACTTATGAAATATAGACGTGTCTTTATCTGTATTGTGTCCGTGAACCGATTGAAAACGAGGGTAAACAAAGTCAAGCTTATCTTCTGTTCAGACCTTAATGCCCTGTTGGAATTGATGGCGAAATAGTCTGTCTAGGAGGTTAGTACTCCGGGCCTTTTTTCTTTTTTTTTTTTGACAAAAATAATGATTAATAGGTTGAATCTCCAAATGAGGGTGAGCATCACCCTTTCTCATTGAAAAGCACACTCAACCAGTGGGCCGCATGGTGTACTCCTGGCCTTATTGTTCTGTCTTTTCACGCTTGGGTGGTTTGAATTTGATATCCACTACATCAAGAAAATAACTACACAATTTCCTGCACATTTTGAGGGACTGGAAACCTAGTTGGTAATGAATTCTCTCCACATCCTATGATGAGAATTCCCATTTTTTAAGAGACAAATGATGAAAAAATTTTATTAACAATGTAAATAACTTACTAATAATAAATAAAAAGTCTATAACATGCCGTGAATAAATTAAAAATGAAAAAAATTTATTATTATAATAAATGACCAAACTTTGACTAGATCAAAGAAATAAACTTTAATATGATTAATCTATGATATATATATATTCTTCTTTTTTTTTATGGAGATTGGCCTATGATATTCACTCATTACTATTAAAAAAATAATAATAATCGAGCATGACCCCATATGTACATATATTCCTAGAGACACCTTAACATACGCGAAAAGAAAATTCAACTAAATAGAATGATGAGAGGCATTAATTGTTTTTAATTCTAGCGTGTTTAGCGAGAAAAGGAAGAGTAAAGAAAGGGAAAATCAAGGCCCGTCGAACCAAGAAATAATTCAAGGAAAAGAAGCCCTTCAACTAATTCAATTAATGTTGCGCGGAATACATGTGCCAGCAAAAACATTGTAGGACTAGGTGTTAGCCAATAGGGGAACCAAGAATAGATGGGGTAGGACTTTTTCTTCTTGTAATCCTTCGTAAAATTTGATGCCTAGAGTGGAATATAAATTTTATATTTAATTTAAAATTAATTAATAAAAAATAAAATAATTTTTACTATATTTAAATTGTATACTCGATATAAAATTTTTTCACTTAACATATCCATTATAGGTAAGTAGTTTTGGGCTTTTTATTTTTATTTATAATTAGTAGGTAATATTATATTTAGAAATTAATTTTTAAAAAAAATATAATTTATTTAATTTATTCTAAATTTAATATGAATTATTGTGTATATAATAAATAAAAACAAAAAACCAAACAACCAAAACTATATTAAACTATATTAAACAGAGTTTAAGTTTTGTTTGCATCCACTTCGATTGCAATCTATCTTCTGGGAAAGTTTCAAAAGTTTAGTAGAATCCACAGACCAAAGTACACGTTGATTGTTTTAGCCGGATTTACACTCATTCGACGCGATGACAGAAAATATTCTTTCGGGAAAGAGTGTGGCAAACTAGGCCTTAAATGGTCCCTGCTTGCAATAATCCAAATTGACTGACTTCCAAAGTCATCAGTTGCCTTGCAGGCAAGTAGGAATAAAAACTAGCCGTGTCAACCTCAAATTCTATCAACAAGCTCAAATGAAAATTATCTTGAGCTCCTTCAATTTGACACATAAGTTTTTTTTTTTTTTTTTTGAACAGCAAAAAGATATTTATTAATATAAAAAAGAAAACGGAATACAAGGGGTGCTCCAAACCCACGACAATGTAAAAAGTGCTACAAGGTGTCGACACCTTAACAAAGTGTCGACACCACGTCCGTAACGAGGATTCTGCCCACTTTTCCCTTACATCATAACTCCCTGTATAGATCAACGAACCCTCACTCGAACAACCCCATCAGACCCACAAGACATTGATCATGCATTGACTATGGCTTAAA
>BPVZ01000072.1:1359673-1386183 GCA_020521535.1 Rubroshorea leprosula | reverse complement strand
AAGCTCTAAGTAGATTTATCTTCATCTAGAGAAACCAAAACCTACAAACATTCGTAAAATCCTAACCGTGTGCTCTGCAATCCCTTCCCTTCCTCCCCTTATCCTACCTATTGTCGCTCCATTCGCTTACCTCTTCCTTTTTCTCATTTTATTCCTTTCAATTTCTTCCCTTATGTTTTCATTTTAGCTAGTTTGATTAGACCTGTCTTCTACAATACTCTAGCACATTCTAGTCTTCACAAATGGGGAAGGCCTATCCTGTCTTGCCTCTAGGTTTTCTGAAGTTTTGGGCTGCGCCTCCGGTGCTCGATATGGTCCCTCTTGCTGACAATGAGGGTTTGGTGATCTCTATGGAGGTGCAGGTTGGGTGTGTCCGTCAGGATTCTCGTCTTGCTGTCAGCGGCTTGATGTTTTTGTGTGTATGTTTAGATCAAGGAAAGTGAATGGCAAGAGGGGAGGAAAAGGATTTTCGTCAAATCTATAACTCTGTTTTGCGTGTATTTATTTTTTGTGTAATGATAAGTACATTAATATGCTAAAATATGTGTTCTTTTTATCAGTTCTACATTTATTTATTGTTATATCACATATCAATCAATAGAATCTCAATAGGAAACTCCAATGGATTATTTATCACTGCAATGGAGTTTTATTTAACATAAATAAAATTTTATTTAACATCCGCAAGCCATACGGCATCTACATAGATAAAGAAAGTTTAATCACACAGATAAGGATTTACAACCATTCATAATACACATTAAAAATGGTATAAAGCTACATAAAGGTGGGACACATAGGAGAGCAACCACAACTGAAAGAGTTAGCAATTTATTGAGCTACTCTTTTGGTCAGACACTCCAATGTTAGTTGTCATCTTTCCATCTACCCTTCAAGTCCAACACCAACTTTGTCGATACGGCCAGAACTGAACATCCCAGACTATTTGAAACCCAGAGAGAATTTCTCCTTTTCCCTTCTGTTTTTTTTCTCCATCTCCCAATTCATAAGAGAGGCAAGTAAACGAAAATCAGAGACTATGGAATGGGTGAAAGGAAGAGAGAGGGAGAAGGTGAGAGCAAGGAGTGGGGAATTTACAGAACAAGAGGAAAGAAAAAGGGATGAGAAAGCAAGAGGTAAAGGGAAAAGATAGAGGAAGAAGTAGAGGGAATTTGCAGGGAAACGTGACTCAAAGGGTGATGATAGGTGAGAAGAAAGAACTGGAACATAAATATCACCAAAAGATGTTTGAATCAGTACATAGGATCTTCCGTGAAAATAAAATTGGCAAGTATATGACAGTTACAGAGCAGCCAAAACCCCAAATTAATAATGAAATCGTGTGAGACTTCTGTGAAAAATTTTAGCGCATAGTAAACTAAAAAGAAAGAAAGTACGGTACACGTAATATAGTTCCACGATGGTGATTTTGTCAAAGAACAGTCTAATCTTGGGTATGATCTCGCCTTATTAACCACAGCACTCTTAACTATTGAATTAGATAATTCAAAAATTTTAATATTCATCTCCTAATTTTTCTTTTATGATATGTTTTGGTATATAGAAAGTTATAAACTAATGTTTTAAGTCCTATTTCTTTTTATTTCAGTATGAAAACTATTATTGAACGCTACAACAAACTGAAAGAGGATCAACAACTACTGAATCCTGAATCTGAAGTCAAGGTAAATATTGTCAGAACTGTATTCCATGTCATATCATTGATTGAACACCATTTTCAGAGTCCAATGTTGTATGGCAAAGAGCTTGTTATTACAGAATCTTACATGCATAATGAAAAATTGAAAAAACATAGTGAACTAAAATCCCTTCATTCAGTATTTAGATTTTAGCTAACGTCAGTGGTTAAGTAGAATAGTCAAATATCAAAATGTAGATCTCAGCAAAACAAGTTGTTCCATGAGTCTTACCTATCCTGATATGATATCAAACAAGTTGGACAATAGAAAACCTTGCTAAACATCTCCAAAAGTGACAGTTTTCTCAAGTATAACAATTTCAAAATGAAAAGTACACATCAGATCCTCTCTTATCCACAGAGCACAAACCACATTTTAAAATCAGAGTAAGGCCTATAAAGCTTTGTAATTGTAGCAAATATAGGCTAAATTGATAGATCCAAAAAGATTGGCAGTTGTTCTCTTGAAAAAGTAATATCGAGGACATTTGTAATGCATTTATCAATGCCACCAAAACATAAACTTTTCCAGTGAAGACCACTTGATAGCTCTTTAGGAACTACATCACACCAAACTTCATTATGAAACAAGACATTTCTTATCAATCTTTATCTTTTTGTCCTTCTTTCTCCATTAAAAAGAATATGATTGGGAATATAGAATAGTTTTGAGAGTGAGTTTGCCCACCATCCCTGCAGAAAATTTTTTTTTTCTCAAGACTAGTTCCATAAATGATGAGAACATACCTTTCCATCAGACTCCAATCTTGTTTTGAAAATATTACTATTCTGAAATCAATCCTTCTTATAGCCTTGCTTAGGTGATGCAAGAATCTTTGTATCATCAAACACTCACCATGTACTGGTTCAATCTCCTCACACTCTCTAGCTTATCATCATCATACTTTGGCTTGATATCATTCTCCACTGAATGCTCATCTCCTTTGTCATTATTACAATGTTAATGCATGGTTCACTACTTTTTAGGCATCCATTCAATTAATAAGCAGGTTAACCACACTTAAAACTAAATTTACCTCTATTATTATAACTAGAAGTTGCATTGGTTTCACTTTTGTTACCTCCACATTTATTAGAAACAAATTTGCGGGAGGGTTCACCTTTTGATTTGTAATGACTCCAAACATCAATCATCTTCGCTTCTTGTCTAACCAACATTTCTAAAACCTTCAAGGCCAATTGATAGATGTGTTATTCAACCTTCAACCCATTATCTTGCCATGAGCTGATCTCCTAGTACATGAAATTATTTCTACCCATCAACTTGAAAAATTCTTCAGTATACTCTTAACACCTTTGCTTCCTTGCTCCAAATAGTTAAATTGCATTAAAAAATATTAAATGCAAAAAGCTTCAACTTTTTATTTTGATGACCATCTTTGTATTCAAAGAATTCCCATCTTCTCGAAAGAGTTCTCCCTAGAAGCGATCTTTGGCTTGCCTTTGCATAATCTCATCCCTTGCACTTTATCAACCATATCAAAGCATAGCCTCAAAACAATGTTGCAAAAAGCTTCAACATTTTATTTTCATGAACATCTTTATGTTCAAAGAACTTTCCAAAGCACTAAGTCAATAGAGAAACCCCATTGGGTGCAATCAACCATGGAACTGCAGCAAATCAATCTTGCCAAATTTTAAGATTGAATGAATCATTCAATGGTGTTCTTATCCACCTTTCAGCAAAAGATTTTGTACATGCCTTCTAAAAAAAGATTCACTTACTATGAATCATCTATAGAATAGCCACCCTTGAAACCTGATTCATTCCTGGCTTCCACATGTTCAAAACGCGAGCACAGCTCCTGAAGTGCTCGAATTTTAACTACCTTTTCTTCTTTGGAATTCTACTATCACCAAAATTCCTCTTCCACATCCACCTTTACCTCTTCTTCCTTCTACCTCCTACTCCTTCCATTCAGTGTTGAAAAAGGCACTGGGCAGTGCCTGAAATTTGGGCCACCACCTAATGCCCAGGTGGTGCGTAAGCACCACTGAGGAGCTCTAGGCGTTTTCATATTTTTGCAAAAAAATTCAAAAATAAAACATTTTTACATTTTTGCAAAAAAATGCCAAAATAAAACAAGAAAAATTTAAAAATAATAAAAATGCCAAACTCCATTGACTAGGGCCTGGGCAAGCCAGTGGAGCATTTTTGCAACACTAATTCCATTAGAATAAAAGAGAATAAAAGCCAACAGCATTACAAAAGCTTTAATACCAAATCATAAGAATACAATTGGATGCTAAAAATGAATACTTTCACAAGTTGAAACAAAATAGACTAAAGCTTCACAAATAATCAAATAATTAATATCTACCTTATCCATCTACAATCTGGTTTATATAGAATAGAAGAACATAAATGAAAACTCAAGTTTCAAGAGATCATAACTTGAAATGCTTAGAAACATTGAATTAATTGTTTCAAGGAGTCACTGAACCAAGCCCACTTTCAACTACCTTATAATTTGAAAAGTTAATCTATATTCTTCGAACCCTCCACCAAATTTCCTAATGAATTGACACACTACATAACCTGCTCTGACAAAGACAAAATGCAAAAGGCAACATAAGTTGGCATCTATCAACCAAACTTAAGAGTCTCTATCCCTCCCTCCCAAATTGTATACAATTCAGATTCCCCTCCAGTAACAGAACCGTCATCCATGTAACCATCACCATTGAAGAACACAAGAAAACTCCTCATAGTGTCTCAAAGAGATACACAGATAATTCTCGGAGACAATTATTAAATATAGCCCCTCACTATTCATGATTTTAATCAAATAATATGTTTAAAAAACCAAATCTTTTCTACAAGCAGGTAACACTATGCTAGAGCCAAACATTCCCATCTTAATCACCAAACCAAACCTCCTGTGGATTGCTATTGCACACAAACAATATGCTCAACAAATTACTCAACTATTACACACCAATATAGTATATATTTTATGTAAAAATTGAAGCAAGACAGCCACCAGTAAATGCTCCAGAATTTGAAAGAATCAGACATGCAATGTACACAAAATGAAATCTAATATGAAAATATGAAATACATCTGTGTGAAATATTATTATTTTTTTGAGCATGCCTTTTTTGTTGCCATACCCATGTGCATTATAATATTATTGCACTAAAATAAATATGCTAACATACTACAAAATTATTTAATGTTTCACATGTTGTGAATTTGTATTTATTTAAATTGGATTTCATGTGTGGTAGTTTTGGCAATCAGAAGCAGCACGCCTGAGACAACAACTTCAGAACTTGCAAGAGAGCCACAGGTATTGTTAAAGTTAAGATCTTGTGCATTGGATTGATTAGTCAAACTCATCTTAGAAAGGGAAACTAAAATTGAATTACACAACTTGAAGTCATGCAAGTTAAAACTAAAGAATTATATATTAAAAAATAATAAACCTATAGAACATGCCAAATTTTTCCATGGTATTATTAAACCATATATTCAACTTATCAAAAGACCTAACAAATGTGCAGACAACTGATGGGAGAAGAACTATCTGGTTTGAATGTCAACGATCTACAGAACCTGGAAAGTCAGCTGGAGATGAGTTTGAAAAGTGTCCGTACAAAGAAGGCAAGTGAACTTCTGAAATTGGGAGTGTTGCTCTATAAAAATAAATAAACTAAACTCATCTAGTATTGTTTCTTTTTTCCTTTTTCCATTCCCTGCAGGAGCAAGCTCTGACTGATGAAATCCAAGAACTAAATCAGAAGGTTTTCCCTAGAATATTTTCTACATTGTATCCAGGTTTCCCCTTAGAGCAAATTTTAATTGAGCAACTCTAATTTGTGCAATTGCAGGGAAATCTCATTCATCAAGAAAACCTAGAACTACATAAAACAGTAGACACCATTCGCCAGGAAAATACTGAACTTCAAAATAAGGTATCCTCTAGCACTATTATTCGTTTCTGCAAACTTCTTATGTTACTATCTCTTAATTAACCTTCTTCTTAGGCTAAGAAATGATGTAACCTTCTTTTCTTTCCTTGGTAGTTAAACAGTAGATTAAGTTAAAAAACCTAATGCCATCAAGACACAAGCCAAATGGAATTCATCTACAATTCTATAAAGTAAAATATTTTTCTCTCACCACATGTAAATACTAATTTTTGGCTCAGTTGTACGGACAAAGGAACGCAAATGAAGGTCACAGAAGCTCCCACTCAACTTACAATTTCAGCGATGGTATTGATATGCAAGCACCTCTAGACCTCCAGTTAAGTCAGCCAGGACCTCATCAGAATGATGCACCAGAAAAATCAATGAACTTGGGGTAAATTTTCTCCTCAATACTATTCTAAAAAGATACAATATTAGTATTGATAGAGTAAGAAAGAATTATTTCAAGAAAAATCTTGAGGATAACTTTTTCAAACTTGGAACAGATTACAATTGCATTAGTGAAATGATTGGGAAACAGGCAGATGGACAATTAAAAGGCAAAGCTGCCACCAGTGTGATCTTCCACTTCAGCTACTATATTAAATGTGTTTAGCAAAAAGACAATCAGATATGGTATGAAATGTTGAATGAGCATTTTAGAATTTCTACAAAATAAAGTACGAAACAAGCAACTCTATGTAGATTATGGAATAACTGGAAAGGAATGTTTGTCTTATGTTACCTGCATGTTCTACAAACCTGTGTTCAACAAAATTGAATTGGTGTGCACACTTCTGCTGCACATTTGTGTTCTCAAATGCAAAGGTCTCAGGTTGGTACTACCATATCTCTTCTAGTAGAATTAGCCATCAGAATCTAGTTGGAGGAAAGGAATTGATATTATGAGAAAGAAGAAAAAAAGATCAAATGAATAATGATTTTATGTACAAAAATGCATTCATGAAAAACAGCCAATAATTTTTCTAAGAAAATGAAGTAACTTGATAACTTAATATTATTTTAAATTTTAAACATGCTAAGTCCTATTTGGCTCCATTCGTGGAACAACTATATTTCAGAAGTAAAAGCCAAGCATTATATAGTTTTCGATAGTTTTCTAGAGTGTGGTTCTAGCTATTTTAGAAGCTGATTTCATCTTCTAGGGTAGAGCTTTTGTGAATAAACTATTAAGTTTTGTAATTTTATCAATTTCTAAAATTATTTATAATTATTTTGTATAATAACTTCACTCAACACTTTCACAAAAGCTCTACCCAAAAAGAACCATTTCTAAACCTCTAACAAGAACAAACAAACACTAAATAACTTAATTCTACACAATACAAGTAACTTCTCAATGCCTTTTTCAGGAACCAAAACTTAAGTACAATAATGTAAAAAACAAAATATCTAAAAAGCATTTGCTGTTCTACTATATAAAATTGTGTTTTTTAAAAGAAAATTTTAAATTGACATGGAGTATGAAATAGCTAGTTAACTAATGATAGACATCCAAGCACATGCACAGATAATACCAAATATAATCATTACTTGGGCATTCAATTCCGAACCAGAAGAATGGCTACAGGGACGTGATAATTGGGGGCAGGATATTCTAACCATACTGCCCAGACAGATTCTAAAAGCTTAACATGGTGATATAATCTGCAGAACTGTAGATGTCCAAGAAATCTATATAAGTATCTGTATAAAGTGCATTTAATTTCCAACGATTAGCAAGTGTATACCCAACTGGTCAAGTCCGGCAAAGAACAGGTGTTGAGTGAAGGATGAGGACTTGGTCACTTACATAAAATAGCTGTATGTCTCAAGAACCAGCAACCTTGAACGTCAGAAGTGCAGCTAAAAAGGCCGTACTGTATATTCTACACCTTGGAAATCAGGTAAGTACACTTTACAACTATCTCTTTTGCTAAACTTAAGGTTTACTCAGTTCAACATACCAACTTGACATACACCTGCAAGGCTATGCTATAAATTTAAAAACCAAGGAAGTCAGGTGATTACTCTATAACTGATTTTCCTTTCATGAATCTTAAGAACCACGTTCAATTCATACCCTCATAATGCACACCAAATCACAAGGACATAATACCTTTGATTACATAAAACTTAGGCTAGTATCCCAAAACAAGCTTAACTAATATGTGATTGTACCTGTTCCAACGTTTGTCTAAGAATGCAATAAACATGCAATAAAAAGCTCATATATGTTATGACCACCACATACTGGAATTCTGGAAATTATTGTTTCTGCAATGCAAGCATATTCCTGACATAGCAACACCCTTTGTTGCTTTAGGTGCCTTGTTGGGCTTCTTAGTTGTCTTAGGCTTGGCCTTGGACCTGGCCATAGCTTTGACCTTCCCTTTTGTCTGATTGACCAACAAGTCAGGAGTATATTTGGACTTCCTCAAATCCAGCTCAGCAGCGTGCAACATACCAAGCATTCAGTCACAGACTTGCAAAAATTCAACACAAATTTTGAACAACTGTTATACAGGGACAGAAGGAATGAACAACTCAGGGTTCATTACCCTAGTTAGCCCAACCTCTCTATGTTTCCAATCATCCTGGGCATGGACACATTGCTGCTCCCTCACCATCCACATTGGAAGAGCTGCTTAGGGATCTCATATCTTTCATGTCTCACTCCTGGAATAATTTCTAGAGACACAAGATAATAGTAGGTGCATCCTTACACTCATGCTGCTTTTGCAACTCCAGATTCATGGATGCCAGCATAAGACATTGCACATCTACAGCATCCTCCTAATGCTTGCAAATTCTATATAGCATTTTCTGGAGGTTCTAGGGCAACTCTTGCTCTAGAACACATACCACTTCTTTCTGTACCAGTCTAGGAAGTTTGTTCTCCTCAGTTTGTCATCCTTCTCAAAGATTGATCACAATGGAAGATTATTGTTTTTCATAATCTACAAGCAATTGAAAATGTGAAAAGAAAAGTACTTGAAAATAAATTCATTAAAGATTTTCTTTATTCTTAATATTAGTATCACTATTTTCCTCGTATAGATGGAGCTCAATATTGGCTTAGTAAGTCCTGCAGGAAGTCCTAATGGGCCAGAATCCATATTTGGCCTATCGTTACTTTAACTGAGCTAAAGGATCAAGAAAAGGTTATTTAGGTAAGAAATTCTTGTCAGTTACCTCATGCAAATCATGGATACTTGGGTGAACAACTCCTATCTTAACTCATATCATGTATTAATGTCCAACTACATGACTCTAAATTCCTGGCTTTTTTGCTGATTTGGAAGAAAATTTGGGTCAAAAGGACTAGTGCAAATCAAAGAACAAAGCTCAACTTCAAATAGGATTCATCAAGAAGAGACATTTGAATCATATGGGTAGACAGTTTTAGCAACACAACGGATTTGAAACCAACATAAAAGGATTCAAATTCACGATTTGTTAAAGAAAGAAGCATGCTTTAATGTAATTCCAATCATAATTAAGACTTTATTTTAATTATTCTGTCTATTCAAAATTAATTGTCTTAGTTTGACTTGATTCTTTTACAGAAGTTTCACCTTAAACCCACCAAACCAAAAAAAAAAACACTAGAAAAGATTCACGAACATTGGTTGTTAAATGCTACACAACAATAACAAAAACAGACTGCAAGGGTTTAAAAATCCCCCCAAATTTACATTCTTAGTTAAACCATGATATAAATCTAGAATGCTTTGCCCTTATTTTCATCATTGGTTCTTAGTTCTTATCTAGAGAAACAGGAACTCAGAAAGGCACTACTACTCCTCTTGATGTGATAAAGACTAGATTAATGGTTCAGGTAACTTTCAAGCACCAACTTTTCTCACCAACACTGACTCCAAAACCTAAAAGAAAATGAATGAACTAAACTAGTTTAAAACCAGACTTATTTCGGAATAGCTAAAGCTATATATGCCAAGAGACTCAATAAATCTCCAACTTTAAGGCATGCTTGATACATGCAACTTTAAAAGGTGATGGAATTTAATTTATACTACAGATCTCTAAGTAAAGTAATGAGTCATAATGATTACAGCAACTAATTCTGAATTTTTCAAAGCATTAAAAATTAAAACTGGTATACTTTATAGCCATTCTTCCTTTAAAACTAATTGTCTATGGGGCTCAATTCCATGGTCCACACAAAAAAAAAACCTAACAAGCATTGGTAACGGAAACTCTTTGCAGAAAAGAATTAACTAGAGAAACAGGAACTCAAAAAGGCGATGTAACAAACAGGAGACACACAAGAAGTAAATTCTCTAGAGTTAGCAAACTATATAGAGAGATCATCAAAGCAAACTATATTTCATATGCAAACTGCATACACATCGAAGTTGATAAACATAAATCCCAAAGCACTTACCAGCGGGCGGAAAAAGTCACAAACAAGAGTGCAGCCATTCAGATTTCAACTCTTCTCAGTTCTCAGCCTAAAATCGGAAGAATAACTATTCGACCTGATACCAGAATTCCGTCATTCTGAATTTCTCAACTCTTCCCCACCTTAGAGATCGGAAGATACCTGAGAATGAAAAACCGTCGACCTGATACCAGAATTCAGCCATTCAGATCAACTCTTCTCCGCTAAGAATCTGCAGACTCCGGAAAATGAAAACCGTCAACCTGATACCAATCCAGATGCACAAGATCAACATTACAAGATCGGGACGGGAAAAGAAGCGTACAAAAGAAAGGTTTTCTGCGTAACAAAACCCGAAGTATATGAATAACGCGCACCGATCGCCATTAAAACAGTTGAAAAGAAGCCAACGGCGCAGCACTATCGTCATGCATAAACAAATCTATCAGTATGAGGCGACGGTGGAGATCTCCGGTGAAGGAACAACAGAGGAGGAAGTAGTAGAGTGTGATGGAAGAGAAATAGGGTTTGTTGGAATGAATCGAAAAAGGGTGGTAGAGAGAATGATAATCAAGATCGACGTGCGTTGGGATAAAATAATATCTTGAGGAAGTTTCCGCGTAATTTCCTTTCGGCAAACGCGTTTCCGTGTTTTAATAGAGGGAATCAGGGAAGTATGGGGTGAGTGATTCTATACGGTCAGGCGTTGAGTGCAGTTGGGACAATTGTCGCGCTTTTGGGACCCAAATCAATTTTCAAAGGATTAGAGCCACTAATTCTTCTTTTTTTTTTTTTTTTCATTTTTACCTCAAATAATAGCTTAAAAGTTTAGTGGTCCAATAATTTAATATAAGTTTTTTTTCCTTTACCAAGGTTTTTTTTTTTTTTTCTTGGTTCCTTTTTTTTATTTAAAAAAATTGGTTTTTTTATTAGTTGTTGTTCTTTTTCTTGTTTTTTTTTAAATTTAATATTTAAAATTTTTATGTTCTAAACTATGGAAAACACACCGTATTATTGGCTTCTTATTGAAGATAAAAATTATTATATGAAAAGTTAATAAATTTTGTAATAAAAATTTTATTATTTGGTAAAAAAATTAATATTTAAAAAATCAGGCTTCATTATTTCATACAAAACTTTTTTGACATTATATCTAAAAATATAAATTATAATTATTAATTAATTTTTTATATATTTTCATTAATTTTAATTTTAAAAAATAAAAATCAATAAGTTTAAAATTTTTTATAAAATTATTTAAATATTTTTAATAAATCTTTCTTATATTTTTATTTATTAAAAATATTTAAATAATTTTATAAAATCTTAATATTTTAAGTATCAAAACATCTTAATCTTTCATAATCTTTTTAATTAATATTTTATATATTTTAATATTGTAAAAGATATAAAAATTTTAATTTTACAACATATCATAGCACATACAAATAAAACCTTAGACTTTTAAAAAAAATACGAATAAGACCTTAAAAAATTTGTTAAATAAAATTATTATATGCGCCTCACATTCCTATCTTAAGAAAGAGAAGGAAGGCTTCTTTTTTTTTTTTTCAAAACAAGAACAGAAAATATTAATTATTGAAAGTTGTATTTAAAAAAGTAAAAATTAAACATATTAATTTTATATTTTTACTATAATATTAAAATATAAAAAATATTAAAATATCCTTAAGCAAATTTTCTTAAAGACGGGAAAAACATTCCACCAACCAATCTCACTCATGCGGTCACGTTGCTAAAAGAAACGTTCATGCGCACACCTCATAAAGTAGGTAGGGTATATAAAATAAAAATTTTGAGAAGACAGAGCAGCCCAAGTAAAACAGCCCAATAGGCCTTTAGACCATTTAAGTGGAAATGAATCACAATTGGTAGTCCATGCCTTAATGGCATCTCATCCCTCCCTCCAGGCCCAGTGTGGAAGTGAAATGCATTCCCTCTTAAAAAGGTGTGGATCATATGATTATCACTATTTATTTATTTGTTAAAACTATGGTTATAACTATTTATTTCTTTGTTAAATTATTAAAATTATATTTAATTTGATTGATATTTATATTTTCTAAATAAATAGTTATCATATTTAAAAATATCAATTTATAAACAAATTTTAATTTATTAAGTAATAAAAATTAGTTGTTCTATTAGTATTATTATTCTTAACAATCAAATCAAACAAAATCAATATTTTTTTTATACAATTTTGATGACCTTAACAAATAAATTAGTGATCATAACCACCCCTTATCTTAAGGTTAGTCTATTCCTAACTTGTCAAATAATTTTTTGAAATTTTATTTTATTTTTATAATAATTTGACTAAGGAATAACCAATCTTTTAACAAAAAATACAATAAAGTGCTTACCATAATGTGGCGAAGTTGACATTCCTCCCTTGGGTCTAATCTATATTTTCATTAGTATTTTTTTTTTTTTCCTTTCAATGTGACTCCAATCAGGGGAAAAAAGTGTAAATGATGTAAATAGAAATGGGGTTCCTTTGTTTAGAAAGGGTTATTTTTATATGTGTGCGCAAAGAAAAACCATATCAAGGATGTGAATGGCATTCCTTAATTGCTCCCTATATGTATGTATATATATATATATATATATATATACAAAATGGAATTTTGTTTTAAGGCAATGACATAAGAATAATCTTTTTATACCACATTTTTATACAATTTTTACATGTCATTAAATGAATAAATACATTTAATATCACAAGTCCCAAATAAATGAAAAGATTCAATCGTTTAAATAACATATCAAATTGTCCCAAAAGGTGGTACCATCTTACAAAAAGATTGTCCCAAAAGGTAGCACAAAAAGATTGTTTCAAAAGGTGATACAAAAATATTATCCCAGAAGATGGTACAAAAAACTTATCCCAAAATCATATTCTTTTTTTTTTTAACCCTCTCTTATTCTTTTTACCTAACAATAATATTATAATTATAATATCGCGTAAGATTGCAAATTTACAATTATGATTGACATTAAATAAATAGATACATATAATATTACATGTGAACTTCTAAATAAAAATAATCAATTATATAATAGCAAGTCATAATTATAAACTTATAATATTATATGGTATTGTAATTATACCATTTTTGTGTACTTATCTTATATGCATATATGTCGTTATAATTCGAATTTGAATTCAAAATCACTTATTTTCATTAAAAAAAAGTTACTACAAATCCTTTTTATACATTATATCATCTTAGATATTTGAATTGCTAGGGCAATTGTAAAAGATTTTAACTTACTCCATTATGTTTTTTGGTTGCCAGAAATGGGATATCAATTAGTAGGTGCATGCTCAGCTTAGTAATACATAGTCTTTCAATTTTGGGGAGAAGGAGGCATTGGATCCGAACAGGCTCTTTATATTATTTTAATTTGGGTTAGATAGATTGCTTTCCCATTAAGAAAGGCTGAATAGTTAGATACATATAAAAATTCAACTCTTGCATGTTATGTATTTAGGACTTTTTTTGTTGGCAGTGAGGTAGTGGGAAGGAGACGTGGGAGAAACCTATGTCTTTTATTTATTTATTCATTTATTATTAAAATGTTTTAGGGTTAATTTTTGTGCACCTCAATTTTAATTTTTTTATGAACAATTTTAAAGCACACCCATTATATTAATTTAATACATTTAAAAAATTAGTTTTTTTTAAATACTATAATTATAATACTCGAACTTGAACTTAAATTACAAGGGAAACATTTGGCCACATAACATCTGCTGTTGGAGTTGGAGAAAACTATGGCTATGGTTTGACCAATATTTTATCCATATTTCTCATTTCAGTTTCCAGTGTGAACGCATCTAAATTATAAATATTATCTATTGGTTTCCTTTTACTTTTAAATCACTACTTTTTTTCTTCGTTATCTGTAAGAAAGGCCTCTAATTTGTGGCATTTTCAGGAGAGGAATATATTGCCCAATAATAAGAGCATTTAACTTGACTGACTTGTCTTGTGAAAGTTATAACAGATCTCTGGCATTGTCAGCCACACCATGTAATGGTACCCGTACAATTTATTTTTATAATTTTTATATATTTTTAAATGAACAAATATATGTAATAAAGGTTTTGATAAAACAAATGGAATTAATAATACATAAGCTTATTAAAAAAATTACACCAAAAAAAATTGCTTTTAATAGCTTTACATTGAAAAAATTAATTAATTATTGCAACAAATCGAGATATGTATGGATGGGTGCAATGAGCGCAACACCAGTTAAGATCTACGTGATTATGAAAATTTCAAATATGTTTTTAATAGTAATTAATGTTGACATTTATGTATTTAAATTTTTTTAATTGATAATGTCATATCTTTTATTTTTAGTGGTACAATAAAAAGTAATTCTTTTATTTATTTACTCAATTTATTTATATATTATTTAGTATGTGATTTAAACCTTTAAAAAAAATTAAGAAATCATTACTTGGCCAGGTGACAACTGGGCTACATAATCACAATTTCTTCTTAAGTTGGAGGCATGACTTAAATATGAGATGAATTGTTATTTTGTATTCATAAGCCAAAAAAACAAAAAGAAAAAGAGAGAGAGAGAGAGAGAGAGAGAGAGAGCATTTTTTATAAAAAAAATTATTTAAAGGATAATTTTTGCATGTTATATATAATTTTTTAATAATTTATATATTATTTAATTATTTTTTTTCTCGAGTACAGCTCATATATTATTAATTACCCACGCATGTCATTATCCAAAAACAAAAATTATTAAAAAAAAAAAAAAGTGGATCAAAATTGAGTTGAACTGTCCAGTTTTTTATTTCCGTTTCCAGTGTGAACACTCCTTTTATTATTTTGGCCAAGCAGTGTGAATGCATCTAAATTTATATTATCTTGAGACGATCGATGCCCTTTAATTCTGTTCTTTCTGGTTCTTTATATAATTAGTTTCAAATCCCTGTACTTTTCTTGGTAACAACAAAGAAAGCCAGCCTGCATTTGAACAGGAATATATATTGGCCAACAACTGCATCCCATTTTGTTTTATGATATCCAGGGACCATAATTGCCTTTTGTTTTATTTTAATTCTATTTATTTTTTATATGGTAAGATATGTGGGAGTTAGTTTTTAGCACATATTTTGAAATTATATTGTTATAATAAAATTGATGTAATTATAATATTATTGTAATTGTAAAATTTTTTATCTTTTAACGTTTCGAGAATATATACAATATATTTAAAATTTGTTTTAATTAATATTTTATGTATTTTTAAAATAATAAAAAGATATAAAAAAATAAAATATTGAGAAGCATTCTCAAACTAAACCTAAATTTAACATAATATATTGTTTTATAATTAATTTACTAAGAAATATTCTCAAACTAAACCTAAATTTAACATAATATATCTTTATATAATTATTTTTTTATTTAAAAATTTACTCATAACATTATATATATTTACTTATTCAATAATACACCATACTTATTTAATAAATTATGATTATAAACTTAAAATCTTATATAACATTGTAATTAACATTATCATTATTATAAAGGCGCACCCACTAATGCATTTTAAGAAATTTAAAATGTTGCCCACAGAATTTAAACCAAATATCCCCGACAAATAAAATGACACTCATAAATTGATTTAAGCATTGGGGTCCATAATTGGCAATATTGCGAAACATGTATTATCTTCACCCGCTGGATACCAAAAATCAGGATCACGTGCTTTTTTTAATGCAAACATTTATGTACGAACCCTAACTTTAAAATTAATTACTTTGGTGCAACGGAATCAATATTGTTCCCCTATGCAAGCATTCAGTATGATTCGCCAATTCATGATTTGATCATGAGAGAAGAATCAACACCCACTGAAAATGGGCTAAAACCAACATTGACCCTCTCACCTTACAAAATTAGTAGATTTTAGTCTATAACCTTATGATATAATACTTTTAGCTCTTTACTTTATAAAGTTGGTAGATTTTAATCTCTCACCTTACAAAATTGGTAGGTTTTAACCCCTTACCTTATATTATAACACTTTTAATCCCTTATTTGTACGAATTAAAGAAAATAACCCTTATTTAATATTAGGTTATGAGGTTATAATATTTTATTAGTTCTGTTAGCTGACTGTCAGTTCTATTAGTTAATTGTTAGTTCTGAGTTCTATTAATTGACTGTCAGTTCTGTTAGTTAATTATTAGTTATGTTAGTTGACTGTTGGTATCCGTTAGCATTCCGTTAATGGAACTAATAAATAAAATTGAATTTAAATTTCATATTTTTTATAGCGGAATACTGACGGATGTTAACAATCAAATAATAGAACTAACAGAACGTTATAATCTGATGTTAGGTAAGAGCTATTTTCTTTAATTTGTATCAGTGAAGGGTTAAAAATATCATAATATAAGGTAAATGGTTAAAATCTACCAACTTTATAAGGTGAGGGGTTAAAACTTATTAACTTTGTAAAATAAATAGCTAAAACTGTCATATTATAAGGTAAGGGGTTAAAACCTACCAATTTTATAAAGTGAGGAGTTAAATGTTAGTTTTTGCCCCTCAAAATAAAGGATGAAGAGCGCTTCTGTGCCTTTACTTGTTGGCCCATTTTTACAGATTAGTTAAATTATTTTTTATCTTTTTTTTTTTTTTTGGTTAAGGGGTATTGTGTGAAAGAGAGCTGCGATTCCAACACTAGATCCCAACAGTGTCACCCACCCAAGGAGCAAGGGACGTGTCACTGGCCCTTTGATGTCGGGAACACATCTTGCTGTTTCTACGCAACAATATATACTCCAGAGAGAAGTACAATCTCTCGTGTATTTATAATATAACATCATGAACATTGAATGCCTATCTTCTTAATTATATGCGCGCACACACGCTATATATATATATATATGTGGCCAAAACAGTGAATATTCTCTACTTATATATCTAGTTTCCGATTTCTAATTGTTTAAAAATTTTAAATTCATGAAAAAAGACTAAATTTGTTTTTTAAAAAATGGAGTAGGAAAGAAAAAAACTATTACTTATTTTGTTACTAAGCAAATAACAAAACAAGAGCAATCAACCTCAAGAGTTAAATCTATTATTAAATAAATATTATTTTATAAATTAAGTTTAAGATTCAAGTTTTGAAACCAATACTTAATGAAATTAATTTCTCTAAATGTATGAGGTTCAAGTGAGGAAGCGCCCTTAAAACTGTTCAGACGAGATTAATCTCAATGTATGTGGAAGCTAAACATCAATAAAAATTAAAACTTTCTTGATTTGCAATTTCCATTATTTTTTTTACCATTAAATATCTCAATATGTAAAGAGAACATAAATTTAAAATTAACTTGAAAAAGGCACATTTAGATATCACCATCTCTTAACCCATTTCTACTTACATGTTATGTGACTCAAACTCATAATTTTTTATTTTTACCAAAAAGAAATTATTATTAATCGACATAAGTTGTTGCCAAAAAAAAAAATTCAACAATCATATGTAAATTTACATGTTTGTAAGTAAGTCTTGACCTACATCATTATCAATAAATTATGCACCATGCTTATAAAAAAAAAATGCTCACCATATGATTGAAAGTTATCTAGGTCTCCAATAATTTGCATCAATGTTAACATGTTTTTTTTTTTGAAAAAAAAAAAGAAATAAAATAAATCTATAAATTTAAAAATGTATTCTTACTTGACCATCCTATTCCTTATCAATAACTCTTGAAATCGTAGGCGGAAGCTTTTCATTATAAAAAAGAAAAAAAGAAAAAAAAAAGAGAGTAAATCTTAAGGAGTTTAATAATTATGAATTTGAGATTTCAAATTAAAAATTTCAAGTTTAATCTTTGAATTGGGTGAAAAGAGATTTAGGAAAATGAAAGAGATATTTTTTTTCGTATAATTTGTCATTATCAGATATACAAAAAAATAAACAAACAAGTAAATAAATAAAAGTTATTGATTATAATTAATAATAAACCTTCTATCATTTTCACTCTACACTGTTATTTGTAACTAGAAATCCGACTCTTTCAAATTTTATTGTAAATCAAATAGACTCCGACTTTCTTATGAATCAGATCAAACTAAATTTTAATGTTCAATGTTTTAATATCAATTTAAAAGAATAACTTAAATTTGGTTGGTTGGTTGTTGAATTAATCAATGTCACTTAGTAATTTTGAGTTCACACTAAGAAATTCATGTTCAAATCTTCATAGCAAATTAATTAGCATTTTGCAAAGCAAACGGTACAAAACTCATCATACAAAGAAAAATGGCCAATCTCCATATATCATTTCCTAAAAAATGAAAAATATAAAAAGGAAAAAAGGACAATCTCCCCCGAAATAAATTAATACAAATGCCCTAACAAACACATGTTGATGATCTATACGTTGCTAGACACTGCTTTTCCACGCTCCCCACGGTTTTTGACGTTTTCTGAGAGTCCGAGGATAGACTCCCCTCACGCGCTCTAGTACAAAACTTCTAAACTCGCTTGCTGTCGCATGGGGCTTTTCTTTGGTACCACTGTAAAATTGATGGAGGGAAAATGTTTTCTAGTATATTTCGGAAAAGAAAAAGTGCTAAATATGAATAAGTAGAAGTGTAGAACTAGATTAAATTAAGGGTATTTTATTTTTTGAGTCTCCTTGTTTTATAATTGAACTTTATCAAGTTATAAAACCAGAACCTTTAGATAAAGAGAACTTTTAATTTTAAGAGATTTATTTTTTATCTAAAAATTTATATTTTATCTAAAAATTTATATTTTATAGATCAAATTATAAAATAATTTTTTGTTATTTTTATCTCATAATGTATTTATAGAGTTTAATAGTTTATTATCTAAATTATATTAAATTATTAAACACAACTTGTTATTTGACAAAGAAATTAGCACCCACTATAGTATTTGAGCCTTTTATTATTATTATTATTATTCTTATTTTTTAACATGGGGAAATATGGGGGAAATGAGAATTTTTCAAGTAATCAGTGACGGTATAACTCTGACCAACTCAATTCAAACGCTAAAATTTGGAGATAAATCATTAAGGGTTTGCAAACCGGACCTGAGGCCCAATGGTTCACTCCCAAGTTTTAGGGTTTCTGTGAGGCAGAAGTCAAGGTTTCGAGTTCTGCCAACGCCATGAACTCCACCAACTTGCGGTCTAATGGTTACGCCCCTCATTTGAGGGGGTGGAATGTTCATCATTCTGGGAATTCCAATTACTAACATCTAACTCATACTAATTTCCTAACCATTACCCTTGTCAAAAAAAAAAAAATCATTAAGGGTTTGATTCAAACCTTTTATTATTTAAATATTAATATTTTATAATTTAATATAATATGAATAGCAAAAATATTTTTTATTTTCTTAATAGTAATAAAATTATTTTATGTACCCTAGAGAGCAGCACTAGTGAACCATTTCCTAGGGTATTGGAACAGTGAAACCGCGAAAGCGGTTTTTGGCTCCATGTTTTGTCCTTAATTCGAGGTTTTTTTTTTTGCTTAGAAAACCGCTTTCAGCTATCCTTATAGAGCATGAACATCGTCAGTCTGCTATTTTTTTTTTCTATCCCTCTCAAGAGTCCAACCCATCTCCTAATATCATTATCTTCAATATTTGTATTTAAATTATTTTTCTGAATTGTTCTTATCCCATCCATAGTCAATATTCGAATCTTCTAGATTTGGTGAGTTTTCCGAGCTCATCTTTGCTTGTAATCTTCCAATCTAGGAGAAATTGAGAGCGGTGAAATTAACCATTTTTGTTTCGGAACAGGATGGGGAGAGGAAAGATTGAGATCCGGAGGATTGATAATTCAACTAACCGACAAGTAACTTTTTCGAAGAGGAGAAACGGATTGCTGAAGAAAGCGAGGGAGCTGGCAATCCTTTGCGATGCAGAAGTTGGATTGATGATCTTCTCCAGCACCGGCAAACTCTATGAATATGCGAGCACTAGGTCAGCACTGCTCCATATTTTTATTTATGTTGTTTATGGAAATACGGTTTAATCCATTTTCTTTTTCTTGTTTCTAATTTATTGTTAATTATCTCTCTTCTAATTAAGATCTCTTCGATCCCACTTCTTAATTATCTATAATTTCATCTTTGGTATTATAAGGCAGGAGATATTGCTGGGTACAAACGTTTTGGCTCTAGACGTGCATGCAAATATATAACATTCAGTATATAATTAAGTGAAGGAAATTAAGTTAGAAATATATTTCTTTGCACCTTTCTCTTCTTCCTCTCCAATGGACAATCTTTTGTACTGAACAAGAGAGTTTGGAGGGGGAGGCCTTGTTTTATTTCTCTAGGTAATTAGAAGGCTAAATTCAGCTAGCTAGATCATGAAAAGTACCATTAAAGCAAGAAAATAGCATGCAATTTTATGCCATCGGATTAACTAAATACGAGTTTTCTGAACTATCAAGGAAAAAAAAAGAGGAAAAAAAAAAAAAAACAGTTACTGATGCTAGCTGTTTTCTTTAACTTTTGGGAACATTTCCTTTAATTCAATTAGAGTGTCTTCGGCCGATTATAAATTGTATATAGCCGAGTGATATGATCTCCTGCTTGGAATTGGATCACTGAACTGATGATCAGTAAAGTGTGCTTTCCTCCGGGCTATGTATATATGTATAGCTAAGAATAATTAGGTTGAATTATATTTGTAGATATTGACAAATAGTGTGAGATGTAGAATCACATTAATTGAGCTACGAGTGAGAGATAAAATTAGTTTTTTTTTTTTGAACAGCGAGAGATAAAATTAGTTAAGGAATATTGATCCAAAGTTTTTTTAATCAGTGAGGAAAGTTTTATTATTTGAGAGTACAAAAAGGGTGTTCAATGCTATTATATCTGCTAAACCCCAAAAATATAGCACTAACACCCAACAAAAACAACAACCCAAGTACTTAAAGATTCTTTAAACGCTGCAGTATTGTATGATAAAAAATTATAATTTTCTGTCTATGTATTTTTCTTTTTTTTGAAGAGCAAAATATTATGTTTATTTATTGAGTACAAGGGGGTACCCAAACCTGTTTACAAAGTATTGACCTCACACACAAAAGAGACCCGAAAAACATTAAACACTTGCAAGTATCAAGTAACTTCAAACTACTCAACTACTGTTCACACATTCCTTTGGGTTTAGAATCCAATCAGACATTGCAAATTTCCATTCCTTTGCTCTATTTCTTTTTTTTTTTTGAACGGAAAAACATTATTTCATTGATAATTTGAGTACAACGGGTACTCTAATCCATTTTACATAATAATCAAAAGTCAAGAACCATCCAGTTAGATAATGTCCCTTCTTTCCACCTAATTTGTTATGCCCCCCCTCCTTTTTTTTTTCTCCTCCCGCAGTTAAGTGTAAGGCATGCAATTGGATTAATAAGCCAATCTGAAAGGTTAAATGTGCATCTTACCTTTCTTACTTTAATCCATAAAAAAGCTCTCAGTTGTATGAGTTCCAGCAACTTTTCTTTTTTTACTCTTTTTGATGAAATATCTTCTGGTTTCTTGCTAGCCATACCGACCAAACCACCACATTCCAAATGCAGTCCCATCCTTCCTTTATGCGTGAGTCTTTGCTCCCTTCCCCTAATTGCTCAAACGTATTCCAGAAACTAGTGCCCAAAGATACATCGATCCCCCACCATTTAGCACATGCTTTCCACAACCGTTTTACTATCCTGCATTTTAAGAATAAGTGGTTAGAATCCTCCTCCTCATCTTGACACATAACACACTTGCTTCTTCCCAAGTCGTTGGTGATCCCTCTCTTTTGCAAGTTAAGTTTGGTTGGGATTCTATCTAACATTAGCTGCCAATTAAACGCTACTATTTTGTTCGAAAGTATGGGATTCCAGACTCTTTTGAAGGTTCCAGACTCTCTTGAAGGTTGAACCTCCCTCTACTCCACTCTGCTCCTTTATCAACAATGAGTAAGCTGATTTGGTTGAGTATTGGCCATCCTTGCTATGTACCCACACCCACTTGTCGGGTTTGCCTGGTGAGAGCCTTATGTCTTTATTGTATTGTATAGTTCCTTAACAGCATCATCTTCCCGTTCGAACAAAGCTCTTCTCCATGCAAGGTCCCATTTCCATATTCCATCATTCGTATCGCCCATTTGGTTGCATTCCTTCTCTTTTCGTATTGATAAGAGATACAATATCGAAAATTTATTAGCAAGACACTCCTCCCCACACCACCTATCCCACCAAAAACTCACATTAATCCCTTCCCCCAATTTTATCCTAAATCCCTCTGCCAACCACCCTACTCTAACTCGATTCACTGTGTTGAGAGCACACACATCCCTCCACCATAGTGAGCCTACTCCTCTACCCTCTCTTACCCAATTGAACCAATGATCCCCTTCCTTCCCGTATTTTCCTTCCATAACTTCTCTCCACAATCCCTCTTTACTTGATGCTAAGCGTCCCCACCATTTCCCCATCAACGCTAAATTAAACTTTCTCAAGTTCCTCACTCCCAGCCCTCCATTCTCTTTTTGTTTGCACACTTTATCCCAGCTTACCCAATTAATTTTTTTCTTTTCTCCCTCCCCTCCCCATAGAAAATTTCTGTGAATTTTATCAATAGAAATAAGTATACCTTTCGGGATTAGGTAAACGGACATCCAGAAGACAAGTAGACTAGACAACACTGAATTGATGAGCGTAATTTGACCGCCAAAAGAGAGATGCCGACCTTTCCAACTTGCTAACTTCCTTTTAAAAGATTCCACCAATGGTTGCCACATTGTTAGCCTTCTATGGTTTCCTCCAATAAGGATCCCCAAGTATTTAAATGGGAAATCGCCCACTTTACAGCATAATCTAATAGCCATTTTCTCTCTCCACTCCTCCTCAACTCCAACTCCCATTAGCTGGCTCTTCCCGAAGTTGATTTTGAGCCCTAAGACAAGCTCGAAAATCCTCATAATACATTTAACCGCCCTGATGTTATCTTCCAATGCCTCACCAAAAAATATGGTATCATCTGCAAATTGTAGGTGAGAAACTGAAACAGCACCGTGTCCTACCATCACTCCCTTATATAGCTCTTTACCCACTACAGAAGACACTAACCCATTAAGCCCTTCTGCCACAATCAAGAATAAAAATGGGGATAGTGGGTCACCTTGTCATATGCCTTTGCTGACATGGAATTGCTTTGTTGGGCTCCCATTGACTAGGACTGATACCTGACTCGATTGTAGACACTCCTGTATCCATTTCCTCCAAGTAACATTGAATCCCATTCTCATCATCATATAATCTATAAATTCCCAACATACTTTATTGTATGCTTTCTCGAAATCGACTTTGAGAAGGAAGCTCTTCTTCTTCTTCCTCTTTGCCTCATCAACTACCTCATTTGCCACTACAACTCCATCTACCAACTGTCTGCCTCCGATGAATGCCATTTGCTGCTCCCCAATAATCTTCGGTAGAACTTTACAAAGCCGATTAGCTAATAGCTTTGCAATTATATTGTACATGACCCCTATTAATGAAATGGGTCTGTACTCTTCAATTCTTCGGGGGTTGTCTACCTTTGGGATTAGGACAATGAACAATGCATTCGACCCTCTAACTAGTCTACCATGTTTGTGAAACTCCTATACAAACCCACCAATATCTGCTTTAATGTCTTCCCACATAACCTTCACAAACTTGAAATTAAATCCATCTAGACCCGGAGATTTCGAAGATTCATAACCATTAATAAGTCTTCATCTGAATAGAATCAACAATTCTTTCAATTTCAATTGACCTGTTATTGAAGATTATATCATTTTTGGTATTCCAAATGATCCAAACAGTTGCAAACCATACAGATTCCCATGTATGGTTCATGTTTTAGTAATAATCTCTTTTGCGTTATTATTTTAATAGACTCTTTAATTTATATGACAACATAATTTATATTTTTCTATTATTAGTTTACGTATAAGTGATTTGAAATTTTAAATAACTTAATTACTTATCACGTTAATATATAATATAAAAAGATTTGTCACATGGTCAATCACATAAAAGATGTTAAAAAAAGTGTGAAAGAACTCATGTTGCATAATGATATATAGATCCTCTAATAATATCTCATAATATATATATATATATATATATATATATTTTACGGAAACATGAATATTTCATTGAAAACATGATATATATTGAATGGGAATGACAATGTAGATATTTGATTTTTTTTTTTTTTTAACTCCACAAGGGAGTTAATTAATTTAGAAATCGTTTTTCATTGTGCTTCCCAATAAGAAGGAGAAACAGAAAAATAAATTAAATTAAAATAATATTAAATAACATCAGTTAGCCTTTAACAGTGAACTAATGTTTAAGGACATAACAAAATATGTTGAAGGACAAAAGTAAATATAAAATATGGAATAGAAGGATGCTAATGCAAAAAGAAAGAAAGTAGAAGGATGATAATCAACAACAATTTCAAGTACAAGGACTTTCATTGATTTTAACCCTTTAATTTTGATTAAATTCTCCCGTTAATTTTTAACCTTTTTTAAAATAAGACAGTAACATCCCTAACTTCTAATTTGAAAATTTTCGATCTCGAGCTTTCTTAAAAAACCTCCTGTGCGTGAATAGCACTGCTAATTGATTTGAGACGTAGTGACAAGAATATCAATAGGACCCACCAATTAGAGAAAATGTCTTTAAAAAGTGTGTTTAGTTTAAAAAAAATGAAGACAATAATAATTTTTTTAATCAATTAAATTATAACGTTAGTCAATGTTACAATTTAATTGGTTAAATATAAGAAAAGCTATGTTGCCTATTGATTGATTTTAAATTATATGCAAGTTTTATATTAAAACACATATTTTAAATTTTAATATAGTATTAGAATCTAGACTTCATTCCTTACAAAGTTACAAGTTTGAGATCTTGTGACAATTCAAACCTGCATGAGGGGATAGTATTTTAAGCTCATTTGCTAGCCTTATACTATATTCATGTGGCCAATCAAACTTGCATGTAAAGAGGGCCTTTTCTTGATATCCACATAACATAACTCAAAAATAATATCAATCTTACACGTCAAGAGGGTGTATTAAGTGATAAAATTTTACATTAATAAAATAATAAAAAAGCATGTAAATTAAATATAAAAAATGATACTTTATCTATTGTCAATTAATCTTATATTGAATGTAATTCTTGTGTTAAATTAAACTCACATGCTAAATTTTTACATGCTAATTTTTTACACTAACTAGAACCACGTAAAGCCCTTGGATTACAATTTACCATTCTTTGCTCTCCCATGATTATTGTCCTGTCAGTGGAAAGGTGTAGTCCCTCCTCCTGGCAACGAGCGGTCGATGTTTTCCTGGAGGTTTGATTTGGGTGTTGCTAGGGTACTACTCCTTATAGTATCATCAACTTTGTTGGCTTCAAATATGGTCATTCTTCTGTGGCGTTCGGGCCTACTTTTATTTTTCTTCGCTCTGTCTTCTATTTTGTTAATAAAGGTAAGATTACATTTGATTGTCTTTATGTTTATCGAGCTACCTATTTCTCGAAATCCACCCTTTGCTTAAGAAATTCATTTGTTGATGTGGTTGTGTTACCACGTACTCAATGACTGCGTTCTTTCACTTCCAAATTTAGTTGTAATTGCAACGTTATAAGCAATAATAATGAATTACTTGCGTCCCATAAAAAATAAAAAAAAAGGAAGTATTATTAAGTGTGCTTGGTTACAAGGGAAAAACAAAATAGAAGTGCCGAATATGCTTAAAATACACAGATGCATGATTTAATTAAAAAATTAACCAATTTTATATTACAAGGATCCCTTTGCCTTTAGAAAATGGGAATCAAAGCTTATTAGGAGTATACGATTGTGAACTCCACCAAGCGGCTTGATGGCCACGTGCCTCGTTGAGGTTGGTGGACTGTTCACCAAATCTGGAGATCAAATCCTCAGTTGTTAACATCTAACAATATTAACCTACTAACCATTGCCCTTATAAAAAAAAAAAAAAAAGTATACGATTGTAAACTAATATGTTCAAGTCTAAATTCAATTCTAAGGTGTACCTTCTAATTTGACTAATTATTAATAACAAGAAAAATAATTTTGAGATAATTTTTGCGTATAAATTTCATATAATTTTATATGTTATTTGATATTTATTTCTTTTCTCTGTACTTAGACCCCGTAATATCATATGCATTCATCCATTTAATAACATGTATAAGTTATATAAATAATTTGTTCATATTTCATTACCCTCAATAACAAATACTCACAACAAACATATGACATCAAATTTGTAAATATGTAAGAGAATGTTGAAATGCAATTTGTC
>BPVZ01000072.1:1330311-1349271 GCA_020521535.1 Rubroshorea leprosula | reverse complement strand
AAAAATAAAAAATTTTATTTTTATTTTTAACACTAATAATACATGCATGATTTTAATTTGGAGATTTATAAAATTGAAATGAATTTTTATTTTTTTAGATAATTTTAATTATATGCGGGTGCTCATTTAATTAAATTAAATTTTAAAAAGATTTATTTATTAAATTAAAATTTAAAAAGATTCATTTATTAAAAATAGTAATATTTAATAATAAATTAAATTTTTTAGAAATAATAAAATTTAAATTAAAATATTGATTACTATAAATTAAAATTAGAATCTTAATTAATATAAATTGAAATTTCATTTTAGTTAATTATTGCATTTGACAAAAAATTTGAACTTCAAAAACAAAATGTTGTAAAAAATAAAAATATATGTACTATATTTAACATTTTTCAAAAGCTTAGGGGGCAACTTGTCAACCACTAGAAAGAATTTTGTTAGTCAATTAAGGAATTGTTTGTCGGGTAAATCATTTTGAAACAAAATTGATAGTTTATAAATTATTTTGAAAGAAAAAATTATTTTTAAACTAAAATAAAATAAACCACATAATTAATAGACTATCTATTAAATTTAGCCAGTTCATAGGTGTTAAGAAGGAATATGTCATGTTCAGTCTATAATGAAAAAGTATATGAATTAAATATAAAAATGACCACTTTATCTATTACTAATTGATTTTAGATTGAATATAAATCTTATATTGAAATTCACATCCATAATTTTCACATGGTATACATCAGAACTCAGATTCCATCCTTATAAATCAATTGGTATCAAGATCTAAAGTGGATTAAATATAAGTTAAGTTACTCTATTTATTAATTAATTAATTTTAAATTAGATACAAATCTTATATTGAAACTCACGTATATAATTTTCACAATAAAAAGTGATTTATACTAACCCAAAATTTAAGCTCGAGGTATCTTTACTCTACATTTTTGCTCATCTGCTTTGGAGAGTAACAGAGAAGATGACAGAGAAATGAAAAAAATAATAATAATAACATCTTTTCATTTATCCTTAGGATTTTTTTTTCATCTTTTCGGATCAAATATATAATAAGAGTGAATTTAGATACTCAATAATGCTATATGTGAAATGATTTAGTATAATATATTGTATAATATATTATATAATATAATATAAAGTTATATTAAATAGATAAATATATATTTATCATTGCACATCCTTTAAATAAAAAAATTAATATAAAACGATGCATTATTTATTATACAAATCTAAAATGACGAAGTGAGGTATTATTAGTAGCGTTTTATTATACGGATTCTTGATTTGGTTTTTGAATTAAAAAAATTTTTGATTTGGTCCTTAAACTATTGTACGGAGTCTCAATTTGGTCTTTACTATTTGTCAATTTATTTCAAATTGGTCATTTCATACAAAAACCAACTAATGTATCTTATTATTAATATAACACATAGGTGTTAAATTATTGTTTTTTATCGTTAAGTTATTATTTTTTATCATTGAATAACGGACACATCAATTATTTTTTATATAAAATGATCAACATAAAGTAAATTGGTAAACAGTATGGACCAAATTGAGAATCCATATACTAGTTTAAAGACTAAATCAGGAATTTTTTTAATTCAATGATCAAATCAAGAGTTCATATAATAGTTTAAGGATCAAATTGAGAGTTTAACTTAAATTAATTATTCAAGAAATGATAATTTTTTCTTTTTTTCTTTTTTTTAATCTATGCTTGCCATGACTCAAATTGAAGTAAATAAATTTTTTTCACTCAGTTGAAAACTAGAGTTTAACCTTGCAGATCTTGAGGGAGGAGTAAGTTGATTTTAAGTAGGTGAAAGCCTTTCTCCTTAAGTTGGATTCACCTCAAGTGGTCGTGAGAGCTCTACCACCTCTTATAAAGGCTTGTGCTCTTCTAAGTTTTGTCATTATTTCTTTTACAAGAAGAGTTGACTTTAATAAAATAATTTCTTTATTATTTTCTATTTTTGTTTATCGACTTTAAAAAGTGTAAACATTCTTCTATTACAAAGAAATAACTCATTTTCTCAATGTTAACTTAATTAATTAAGAGTTTAAGTTTGAAATTTTGAATTAAAAATTTTAAATTTAAACATTAAATTAGGTAAAATTAAAGTTAAAAAAAAAAAAAAAGAATCTTATCCTCTCTTATGTAATATCATTAAGTATATCAAACCAACTCATCAACAAGTTGTTCAATATAACGCCATTAATGATGCACTTCACTAGTCATTTTAGATTTGCATAATATATAACGTGTTATTTTATAAATAATTATTTTTATTTAAAAGGTCATAATCATTATGTATTTATTTATTTAATTTTATTTAAAAATATATTTACTTATTCATTGCACGCATGGCACTGGGTAGTGTTCAAATTCACCTTTAAAATAATATTTTATTTTATTGTTTTCATATTTATAATCAAGATATTTGCATATCTATTTTAATGCATTCCAATGCTAATCATTCTCTAAGTAATCTTAAGACAATGCCTTTGCATCAATTTTGTGCTAACTTTAAGACTCGAAATTTAAAATTAATTTATAAAATAAAAATTATTTATTAATAAATCTAAATTTTAGATTTTTTTTTTCTTTATTTTTCTAGTTATAATTTTTTAACAATGAAAATTCATTGCAAAATTTACATTATTCTCATAATATCTAATAAGTAATACAGATTAAATTATTCATCCCACTCAAAAGAAAGTGCCAATAAAATTTATACTAGGTCACATTGTAAAATTTTATTGTCAAAAATTATTATCCAAAAATTGGCAATTTTTTTTTATAGCATGATATTCTTAGTAGTTTCACTGTTACAAATTTCTACCAAAAGTGGTTAGCGGGAACGTTACAATTTTTTGCACCCAAAAATAAAAATTAAACTTACAAATTAATAATTTAAAATAAAATCAAAATAATAATTGTTGAAACCAAAATAAATAAATAAAAGTAACATTTTCAATATTCTCATCTTTCATATATCTCTAATTTCATCATCATCATCATCAAAATCATCAAATCTAGGTCTTCATGTATTAAAAGACCAACTAAGAAAGTGCAGTCCCAGTCTGTCAAAGTACTCACAAATCTTTTATTGAATCTTCTCTAAGGGTGCTTTAATATTTCATAAACCGAACTATAATTTTTTTTTAACAATCTGGACTGAAAACCCAATCTTTAATCTTAAACCTTTTAAACAAAAATAAGCATGTCAGCTTTCTGCACTTAAATTACAAAGGAAGCAAAGCAAACACCAATCCTTATATATTTGACATATGGAATCATTAGCAATTTAGCATATATTTTACAAGAAATAAAAATCATACCATATATGAGCCACAATTTCTACGGAAAAGAAAACACTAGACAGAGTATTACATACACACACAATTATGTTCAGTGTCATCCTTCATTAACGAGGAATAGTAACGTTCAGATTTGACAGACAAGTTTCACTTGTCCTGACTTCAGAAGTATTTGGAATACCATACGTCGGAAGGGGCATCTTAGCTGGAAGACTCGGCAGTGGTACCTCAAAACTAAGCACCTGCAGCGCCAGCCTGATTGGCGGTCTCAAACTATGGACAGGATGGGTGCACCAGAGTCCAACAAGTGTCAAACACTCCATCTCATTCTCATTAAAATCTGCACCGAAATTTTTGTCAGTTACATCAAGAAGCATTTGTTTCTCATATGCATCCCAGGCCCAAGCCACCAGTGACACCTGATCCTCCTCATATCTAGGTTCTATGGACCTTCTACCACATGCAATTTCAAGTGCCACAACTCCAAAGCTATAGACATCTGACTGCTTGCTCACCTTGCCTTTGGTGTGACACTCAGGAGCCATATAGCCCATAGTTCCAGCCATAAGAGTTGTTTGAGACCCTTTTTCATGGTCAACTAGCCTTGCTAATCCAAAATCCCCAAGCTTAGCATTAAAAGCTGAATCTAACATAATGTTGCTTGTTTTAATATCCCTATGTAGCACACATAAGTCTCCTTCTTCATGCAGATACAACAAAGCAGATGCCAAATCCTGCACAATTTTGTATCTAAGCTTCCATGGCAATTGGCTTCTTCCTTTGAAGAGATGGGAATCGAGGCTGCCATTAGGCATGAACTCATAAACAAGTAAAAGTTCCTTTTCACGGCACCAACCTATGAGCTTCACTAAATTTTTGTGCCTCAGTCGGCTAATAATCTTCACTTCTGATGTGTACTCCTTGATCCCTTGTTTAGACCTTCTTGAGACCCTTTTAACTGCAACATCTGCATTTAAATCTCTCAAGAATCCTTTATAAACCTCTCCAAACCCTCCCTCACCAAGCTTCTCTCCATCTGCAAAATTCTTTGTTGCTTTAGCTAATTCATCATAAGAGAACTCCCATGGTCCCATGCCATTTCTAAATACATCAAGAACAACTAATTCACTCTCTTTCACCTTTCTCCAAAAAATGAACAAGGTGAAACCTATGCTAGAAATTATAACACATGCTCCAATAATTGTCCCCACCCATAATCCTGTCCTGTTTTTTCTTCCTTTAGGAGATGCTCCATTTGGAGTCAATGCAGGGACTGCTGGGTCTAAAACAGCAGAGCTTGGCTTGAATATTGGTGTCATAAGAGACTGGTGTTTAGGCTGCTCGTTTGGTAAAAAAAGCCCCCAGTGTTTCTCAAGCTCCGGCTCTTTGTTATTCTCATCAAACATGGCAAAAATGTAAGTTTCAATAGGCCTTCCGGGTTTCTTCGGTGTCCCCCCTTTCACATGTTGTATCAGGTTGAGTTTGTATGTCCCTGCATACTCAATGGTTGCTGCCATTCCACCAGCTGAGGGCCAACCACTCTCCGATATCACAGTATCCAAAGAACCCCCACCAGACCTTTCAAGCGCTGCATAAATGGCATCCAAAAGTGCATCAAAAAGATTGCTGTATTGTAAATGACGATCTGGAAACACAGGCAATGGAGATGTGAAGAGAGCAAAATCGAGACTCATGTCATTGGAGTTGTTAATGTAACTGAAATATGGATGCAAGTTAACAAGTAATGGGGCTGAACTGTTCACTAAGAAGTGGATGACAGGATCAAGCATCAACTTGTATTCTGATTTGAAAGAGCCATTTGATGGAGGGAAGAATGATTGAATGGCGCTTGTGTTGATTGTTGTGGATACTTTGATCTCAAGTCCAGCAGCTGAAACTGATTTGTGAATCTTCTCCATTGCAGGAACTAAAAATTGTGCGTATGAATCTGAAGGACTCACTAAGTTCCCAACAACAATATAGAGAAACTTGACATCACCATAGTCCTTGACATATATCTGAATCCATTCATCTGCATAGGTTTGATTGGCAGCAATCTGTTGAAGTTCATAGTTGCGAACACCAAGCATGACCTCAATGTTGGAGCCTCTAAGTGCCTGGAGAGCATATGAGTCTGGATAATAGAGCCTCATTCTTTGGATGTTATTCTGCTTGTAGAAAGCTACAACTTCTGTTGCGTTTGGTAAGTTGCTCCCAAGCATTCCATAACAAACACCTATAAAGGGGCTTGGTGGCAAAGGACTGGAGCTTGGCGGGACCGTTGAAGAAGGAGATGGACCAGTAGATCCACCGATTTCACCATTATATAACATGCCTGCAGTATTAAAAACAGATTGAGAGACCAGAAAGAAGCTAATGAAATAGAGACTAACTGAAATATCATGCAACTGCATCTTGGTGATATCGAGCATAAACTATGAGAAGCCTTTCCCCTTGGGCTTCGATTCAGTTGCTCATCTCAATCAAAATTCATCAAGCAAACGTTGATAAAGGATTTATTGAAAAAGACAAAGATTTTGGGCAGCAAGAAAGTCTAGGCATTTAAAGTTTCAGTGCAATGATGTGATATCCATCACACGAATCACATCAAGAAAACAGACATCCACCTCATCCACCACGTATTGGAGGGACCACTCAATATCAAAGAGTCTGCCCCTCATCAATGATTATAAGCGGTATAATCCACCATTTTGAAATTGATAATTCACATCGAGAAAATAGAATGAACTGTCCTGCACTAGAAAGGAACTCAATCACGTGTTGGACCGCACGACCTGTAGTTCCAACCTTACCCCGTCTCAACCATAGATTAAAAAAACTCATGTTTTTTCTGTTGTAAAATGTCAAAAGAATGTGGCCGGTGGACGGTTTGGTGATGTCTAGTGCTCTTTGCTCCGTATGTTGGCAATCTATCGTGGAATATCGACGTTTACTGCTCAGGGAGAAAATTTGGAAGCTCTGTCAAAATTCGCATTCTTTGAACTAATTCCAAGAGCCACCACATCAAACAAGTTTTCCTACAGTGAGGAGGGAAGATCATAGAAGTGTGATTCTTCACGTTGCTTAAAAGGAAAGATTGAGAGTTTGTTATTTCGAAAATGTATTTTTCTTTTGTTCGGACTACCTAATAAAAATACAATCTAGAGTCTAAACCTATGAATTTTTAATAAAACTTTTTTTTTTTTTGTTATTTTCTTAATAACATGTTAACAATTTCAATACCCTAAACAAAACTAAGTTTACACTTTTAACACGCAATCTAATACGAAAGAAAATCTCATTATTGTCACCCAGACCAGTTAAAAGACCCACGAAAGTCTACCAGCAGTGCACGTAATGGCCCACCAAAATAATTAATAATATAAGAATTTTCTTGCCCTGTGCCCTGTGCCCTCAGTTTGTAAGTATTTATTAATATATTTTACGCTAATTATAAAGGTAATTTTATAGGTTGAGACTCTTTTTTTTACAGCCTTTCTGTCTCCATCTTCGATTCTCTTCTCTCTTCAGCCTAATTTTTTCTCTCCTGCTTCCCATTGTAGCCCAAGTGAAAACAATGTGTTACAGTAAGAGATCCCAATCAATTTAGTTGCAAAAATTGAAGAACAAGGTGCATTAATAGAGAAGCCCCATCAAGAATATAACAGGTGGTAAAGGAAATATTGGAGTTTAAGTGCTAAAGATGGGCTAGCAAAGAAAACAAGGAAAGATTGGAGAATTCAAGATGCAAAGTTGCCTTTTCAAAATCAGTCAAGTTGCTAATTGAGTTGATGATTTGAATTCAACTCACCATAAGTAAGAATTGGAGAAAAAGTATTAGCACTCGGTGGATCCATCAGTTTGGCAACCAACGCCTTTTTACCGTCAAATTAAAGGTATTTTCTATTTTTCTTTACCATTTTTTTGTGATGTCTCCAGCTAATTTGAGATGTTAGAAACAATGAAGAATGTGATAAGAAATAGTTGAGAAAATTGATGGATGAAAAAATATGCAAGTTTTCTTTCAGGGGAACGAGAAAGGTTGTCATAGATTGTTTTTTTAGGGGAATGGAAAAGGTTGTCTTCAATTTTTGCAACTAAATTGATTGAGATCTTACCGTAACAAATTGTTTACAATTGGGTTAGAGGAACTGAAGGGAGAAGAGAATCAAAGATAGAGACGGAAAGGCTAGAGAGAGAAAAAAAAAAAATCTGCAGTGAAAATAAATGAAGAAGGTATTTTAGTCTTATAAGAAAAAATCTTAATTAAAACAGTAACTCAACCTATAAAGATACTCTTAATGTAAAGTATCTTAATAAATATTTATTAGCCTGTGCCCTCAGGCACAGGTTGGAAAATTCCTAATAATAATAACAGTATATAAAATTACTAAAGAAAGGAGCCTGCTGCTAGAAAGCTACCTCCACCACTCCTAGGAATAATGAAAAGAAAAAAACAAACAAACAAAAACAACTATTGGGTTTTTTCATTAATGTCTTCCACAGTTTATCAATAACAGAAAAATCAGCAAAAAAAAAAAAAAAAGAAAGAAAAGATGGAATGCATGTTCAAAGAGAGGAAGAAGCAATTGGATGTAAACAACAAGAAGGAAATGCATAAATATTGAAATTAAAGAAGAGATTATAAGAAGGAATGGAGGATGGTTGGGGTACCCATTTTCCGGCAGACAGCATTTTCGCATCGAAAACCCCTTCTTCATACGCCGGCGACCCATGGTTCTTTTTCGTTTCTATCCCCATCGATTTTCTTCTGGGCTTATTTCTTCCTCCTTTCCATATCTTTATTGTTGCAAATATAGACTCGTTAAGTAAGAAGACCAAACTAAAAAAAATTAAGAAAGACGATGGGAAGATGAGCCCAGATAAAAAAAAAAAAAAAAAGACCCAATAGGCCCAATGAAACTTTAAATTAGAAATGGACAAGAGTCACAATTGTCAATTGGTAACCCATAAGGCAATAAATGAAGAATCCATGTTTTTTTTATATTAATTAATCTTTCGGTATCACACCTGGCCCGATTCGGGCCAACTAGCAGCCTACCAACTTGATGTGCATTCTCCCTCCTCCATGGACGGGCTTCGAGCCCTTCTTTTGACAACTTGTTCAAAAAAAACCAAAAAAATTAATCTTCCAGTATCTAATAATCACATTGTGTTTTAACTAATCCGAAATCGAGTCGCGTTGAATCTTATTAGGGGGGAAGCTCTCCCAACGCTTGTTTTTCCATTCACAAGATTCGAACTCGAGATTTTACTTAAACAAAACTAAACTCCTTTCACTTGGACTAACAGGTCATTAGTCAAAGAAGAAACGAAGAACCCATGTGGATTAGCTGTTTGGTGGAAATGTTAGTCTTAAACATTTTGTCTTGTTCTTTAAGAAAAAAAAAGGCTATAAATTGATAAAATTAACCAAACTAAACACACTCCTAACATTTAGAATTTAAAGATCCTGAGTTTCATGGTGTTTACACCCATTTTTGCAACAAATAGATTGGTGCTTCGTGTCATCCATGTTGGAAGGAGTTTTGTTTGTTGAAAAGTTATTGATGTAAATCTCTCTGAATAAGGTTTAGTGATTGTTTCCACAACATCAACAAGGCCATTCATTTGTTGCAAATTTTCATGAGCATAATCAATAGCACCAACATATTAATCAATTTGTTGTAGATTTCATGCTACCGTTAGTTTTCAAGATGCTATCTTAGATCTCGAGCATGCTGCCAAAAGGTGTTTATTGCTATAAATAGGCGGATAAGAAACCAAGCAAAAAAGGACCTGCCTTTCACACAACTAATCCAATGTTATCTACATTTTTGTTTCATAAGTAATGTCTTAATTTAGATCTAACTTTCTCAAATAGCTTTTCTAGTTTAGTCTTTAGCTCTACATGGTCATTAGTTTTAGCTATATTTTTTGTTTTTTTGTTGTGAACATCTCCACTAAGGTATTTAGTTTCCTGCAATTCAATTTATTACACTTTGCCCTAAATTCATCTTCCTAACTTCTTTTAAGTTTAGTTTTATACTTTAACTTTTATTTCATTTTTTATGCTTTCTTCCTTTCGCAGTGGCATCACACTTCCTCTCTGCAATTTAATTTTCTTGCCATGCACTCTCTTTCTTCTCTTTTCTTTTATTTTTCTCCTTTATTTTTATCAGCAAACTAACATTTTGACCCTAGTCATGGGAAGTCTCTGATGTTCTTCCAAAACAATTATTTATGGACATTTATGCAGAAATGCATCTCTATTTCTACGACAATTGTCTGATTAGGGTGCATTTCATAATTTATTTAACCGGTGCTCTTCCATCAACTCGTAATCAAGTTTTATGCTTGAAAGTAGTAAGAGTCACTGGGAATCCCTCTTTCTCACTTTGAGCAAAATGAGTGACACAACTTTGTAGTCTTATTTGCCTCATTGCCGAAAAGAGAGATTTTGAAGGCAACACATGGTTCAATACATGGAACAAAATAAAAATTATTTTTTTCTATTGTACCAAAATAAAAATTAAAAAAAAAAGTATATTAATCTTGACTCCTAATTTTTCTAGAGTATCGGTGGCACTCCCTCAACCATTTCAATTCAAAACATGGGTGTTTAACCAATTAAAACACCCCTTTCAAGAAATTGACATAAATAACTGAAGAATGCCATGTCATCTAGGGCACCAATAAAAATTTAGAGTTAGAAACTAATACACACCATACTAGTGAAAAATAAATAAATAAATAAATAACTAAGAGAAGTGAAAGAACTTCAAAGTTTAAACTGCAACATAGAGCTGTATGTACCCAAAATGTTGGTATTACTATAGATTTGATTCACTGAAAAAGGTCAAAAATGTTCTTTCAAAAGACCTACCTTTATTGGGATAAAATAAGTCGTGAGAGCTGAGATGATCAATTTAAAATATACCATCTAACCTCTTTTGAAAAATAGTTGCATCTATGGTGTCATCCTAAACCTAAACATACTCTAGTCTGGCGAGTCACTTATCTGTTATCGATCTGTATCCTTTCATGCTGACAACTAAAATGGTTCCGAGATAATGACAAAAGAATTTTGTTTTTGAAAACTATTGTGAAATCTGAATCTGATTGTATAATAAAAACTATATTAGAAGAAAAGGAAGGTTTTTAATATGGATAAAGATATGTGCACACCCGGGTCAACACCCGGGTGTGCACACTCCCCCATTGAAAAAAAAAAAAAACCCAACCCCACCCGGTCCCTTTTTTTTTTCTATGTGAGGGTGCACACGCGGGTCAACACCGGGTGTGCACCAATCAGCATCCTTTTAATATTAGTAGCCATTCTTTATCCGACCATCTTTATTTTACGGTTTGAATAACAAAATGTGAAACACTTTTGTCTTAATTAACCGTTAAAAAAAGATTTGTCATTACTGTATTTCTGGAATAATAATATTATTGTACATACTAACCCAAATCTTGATCACTAGATAATTATATTTATCTGTAGTCTACTCCTAATTAATCCTCAGAATGATTTAATTAAAATAAGGATTTATTTACACACAAATCTTATAATTATATTTATATAAAATCTTGACCATTCATATTTTCACTTTCAATAATTGAGATTTATCATAACTTTTTAAATAAAAAATAATTATCTTTAATAAATGTTATAAAAAGTAAATAAATTTCAATAATTGAAAATAAAAAGATAATTAAAATTTAATACAAATATGATGTGCAAAACTTATTTGTAAATGGTACTCTACTCATTTAATTATGTGTCTCATTTTTTTCTATATATAATGACTAATGGGTTAATTATAATAAAAATAATTTCTTTTTTTTTTTCGTTCAAAAGAACACTCACTATTAATTTGCATCTAATAAAAAATCTTAATCCATCAGCTACAACATCAACATGATATAGTATTCCTCAAATTCCTTCTATGCATTATAAAGTCACCGGATGTTTGAGATGAGGAGAATAAACGGGAGGAAAATATTTTTCAACCAATCAAATTATAATATTTTAAAAATATTATAATTTAATTAGTTAAAAATATATTTTTTTCTCTCCATCTCCCAACCCAAATATGCTATTAGTTTGATACTGTCATTTTGGCGTTAAAAAAGCAGAATTCTGAGGCAGGAGATCAATCTTGTTTCACGTGGTATACTCACGAAACAATTGTGACATATACTAGCAATAAATTAAGAAAATGATTGGGCAAAAACTTTTTTATTTAAATTTTTCATACAACTTTTTATATGTGTCATTTAATAGTTTGTTTTTTTCACTAATAAAATTTAAATAATTCAATAATAATCTTTTAATAAAAAAAAATATTTTGCATTCAAGTTACATGATATGCAAATGAAATAAATTAAGAGATGAAAAAAGATTAATTCTCATTGTACAACCAAAAAAAAAGAAAAGAAATGATTTACTCTTTTTAATTTATTTGGATCCATAATATTATATGTATTTTTTTATTTTAATGATATGTATCATTACCCAAAAGTTTATAATTAAATGGCCGTTCTAACTTATGCTCCTAGAATCTCGAAAAAATAAAAAAAATTAATTTATTAATTGTTTGATTAAATTTATTCACATGATATTAATACAAAAATGAATATTTATTTTTATATTTTTTTATACAAATTTATTACGAAAAAGTGCCCTAAGAGTATAAGTTTAAATGAAAATTCTATAAAAATTATACAAAAAATTTATCTGCATCTCACTACCCCAGCTAGCAATAAAGAGGGAAAAAGATGGATGCTAACTAACTAGGGAAGGTGATCTTCTACGGGTTTGGTTACTGATTACAGCTAAGAGAATATTAATTATTATTAATTGTGCGCTAAAGAGTAAATTAATTAATGGTCGGACAGTCGGTGGCAATATATATTGCGGAGGTAGGATCTGGTGAAGGTTCACTTGGGTCTTATCCATATTTTGATATGTATTTTTTTTTTTCGCCTTTAAGTTCATTGTGCCGCCAATCATGTATGCTGTAAATGGAAATGGGGTTCTTTCGTTTGAAAAGAAAAACCATAAATTTTAAAGAATAGGATAACATTCCTTATTGGTTACATGTTTATATATATATATATATGAATTATATATAGATGTTTAAACTTTTAAGTCAATAAGGCCAAAGAAAAAAAAACTCTTTAAGGTAATATTCTTAATTAAAGGATTGACCTCCATAAAATGAATTAAAGTACTCCTTATTTATTTGTTGATAAAAGAATTAAAAAAGAGAGAGAGAAATGATTTTAAAACAATTTTTTTAACACATTTTAATACAAATTTGATATGTTATTTAAATGATTAATTCTTTTAATTCATATAGAATCCATGATATTGAATACATCCACTCATTTAATAATACGTGAAAATTATATTAAAAGATGATATAAAAAAGTTGTCCTTATAACAAAAAAAAAAAAAAAACTTGTGTAAGAAATTTTTTTTAAAGATTTTAAATTTAGTGGGTAACAATAGTTATTATACTAGCTATACGTATTATTTCGGGTAGATGGTATAAACACTTGCTTAGTAAGAATGTTGAATAGCCATGGGATGTTTAATTATAATTAAAGCAACTAAACTTAGTGCATAATTTTTTATTTGTAGTCACGAATGTGTTAGGTTATTCAAATAGAAAATTTTATGTAATTATGACTTAAAGTCATAATCTGTTATTATCAAACATTAAAAAATTAATAAAAAAAGGTAACGTATCATCTTTCATTGTGAATTTAAAAGTTTCTTTGTTATTAGTGCACTTTTCCACGAATTCAACTAAGATGGGGATATATTATAAGACTTGTTAACAATATCCTTAATTAACAATTGAATTGCCAACATTGAAATATAGCTTTACAAATGAACCGTAACCCCTTGCCAAGTTTTTAATTGATTTCTCCTACCTATAGAAATGGCAATGAAAACATTGCTATGAATGCATTAACTTGAAAATTACCAACGAGGGGTTGGATCAAGTGGTAAGCGGTTTGTACCAGCTTAAGCAAGGTCTCGAGTTCGAGACCTTGTGCACGCAGCAGCTCTCGCTGGGAGACTCACCCACTATTTTCAGGTGCGCGACGCGAGTTGGGTCCGGATTAGTTGGGGCAAAGCCCTAGATACCGAGCGGGAAACCAAAAAAAAAAAAAATTAACTTGAAAATTTTGGTTTTGATGATTGGATCTACTCTAATTTTGGCAAGAATTAATTAGTCTAATTAACCAAATATGGTAATATCGGACTTTTGTCAAATATTTCATTTCACATAAGTTGTCCTGTTTCTAACTGCCAAAATATTTTATTCTTGGCAGTACAAAGGCACATTATGCTTTTTTTGGTGCACAAATATTGTCTCTTGAAAGTTAAAACAAATCCTCCGCATTGTCAGCCACACCATTGAGGGAAATCAAATATTGTAACTAATCAAGAAGCATAATGAATGACCTATCAAAACAAAAATCATAATGAATGGGATGATCGGTGTTCTTTTTCAAGGGACGAGTAATTGAGAAGTTAAGGTGCTATTAAGTTAGTTTGAACATATTTAAAGGCAATTTTAAAGTACTTAGTGCATTTTTAAAAAATAATTTTTATCTTGAACAGATAATTTGCACATAAAACAAGCCGTGCATGGTGGGAGTGAGTACAATTTGTGCCAATTGCAGGAGAGGAATAATGTGGCCAAACATGCAAGAGGATTCAATTTTGACTGAATTTTCTAATGAAAATAGTATAACGAATCTCTCGCATTAATTGTCAGCCACTGTTGAAGGAATCGAATCAATTGCAACAAATTAAGCCGTTCATGATTGGGATGCGGGTTCTTTTTAAGGTAATGAGTCTTTCGAACTAGTAATTTGATCGCCCAAAAATTCTGTGCCTTCTCCGTAGGTAAACAAAAACTGTTGCCATCAGAGATCGAGAATTTATTTTCGGTACGTATAACAGCAATATGATCTAAATAAGTCACCAGCCTAACTATGGGATTTACAAGGATTACCTTCTTATAATATATCATTTTTTTTTTTTTGGCACAGCAAAGGTCATCTATTAAGATTAGTGTGGATGTACAAGTAGTACTCCACCTAATTGCTTACACAAGAACTGAGAAGAAATAGGCTACATTTGTTACTCCTATCTTTCAAACTATTCTTCTCCCAGGCTTACTCTTAACCATCCGTAAGACAAGCAATAGGATTACACAACCAATCTGAAAGATAAAAGTGACAACTAGCCCTACTTGATTTAATCCAAAAAAAAGATCTTAATTGAATTACTTCCAGCAGCTTACCCATGTTTGTTTCCTGGCCTTGAAATATCTTTCTATTCCGCAGTAGCCAAATTGACCAGATCACTGCACTCCAGATGCAATCCCATCCATTTTTGAGCCGATTATCCTTGGTCCATGCCTCAAGGTGGTCGAAAGTTTTCCAGCAGTCCGTCTCCATCCTTAAAGAAATCCCTTACCATTTAGCACACTCCTTCCAAATACATTTCGCTACTTTGCATCTCAGAAACAGGTGGGCTGAGTCTTCATCTTCCTCCTCGTAGAGCCTGCACTTCACATCATCCCTCACACTGTCAATTCCTCTTTTCAACAAGTTCTTTTTGGTTGGTATTTTATCAAGCACAACTCTCCAGTTAAATGCTGCAATTTTGCTAGGAATAATATGATTCCAGATTCTTTTAAAGCATTTTCCATTTGGATTATGATGGGCATTTGGCAGCAATGAATAAGCTGATGAAGATGAGTATTTGTCGTCCCTCTTGTGTACCCACTCCCATTTGTCTGCAAGTCCTGGTTGTATTTTCACTTCCTCGATCAAGTTTGATAGCTCCAAGGCCGACTCCTCTTCCCATTCCATCAGTCTTCTTCTCCACTTTAAATTCCATTCCCATGTTCCATTAAGCTCTCTCCCCATTTGGCAGCATTTTTTCTCCTTATCTGTTGATAACAAATATAATCTAGGAAATGAATTAGCAAGACAGCGCCCCCCACACCACTCATCCCACCAGAAGCTCACCTCTTTACCCTCCCCCATCTTTAATCTAAACCCCTCTGCTAACCACCCTGCATTGTCCCTCTCAGGGTTGTTAATCCTCTGGACGTCTCTCCACCATTGAGATCCCCCCTCAATTCCATTTCTCACCCAATTCTGCCAATGCCCCCCTCCCCCGCCATATTTTCCTCTAATGACTCTTTTCCATAGTCCCTCTTCTTCTGATGCTAACCGGCCCCACCATTTCCCCATTAGCGCTAGATTAAACTTCTTTAAATCTTTCACACCTAGCCCCCCGTACTCCTTATCTTTGCAAATCATATCCCACTTAACCCAATTAATTTTCCTCTCCACTCCCTCTCCCCCCCATAAAAAATTCCTACGAATTTTATCAATTGAATTAAGCGTACCTTTTGGGATCAAGTAGACGGACATCAAGAACACGGGGAGACTGGACAACACTGAGTTGATAAGTGTAATTCTACCACCTTGGGAGAGATACCGCCCTTTCCAACTCGACAATTTCTTCATAACCGAATCAAGCAATGGCTGCCACATCTTAAGCCTTCTATGGTTCCCCCCAATGGGAATCCCCAGGTATTTGATCGGGAATTCTCCTTCTTTACAGCCTAGTCTATAGGCCATTTTGTTTCTCCAATCGTCGTCCACCCCTATGCCCATTAGCTGACATTTTCCGAAGTTTATTTTCAGTCCTGCCGCCATTTCGAATGTCCTCAAAATACACTTAATCGTCCATACATTTTGCTCTGTGGCCTCCCCAAAGAAAATGGTGTCATCCACAAATTGCAAGTGAGTGACTGATACTGCATCCTTTCCGACCTCCACACCCTTATACAGCTCTTTGTCAACAGCTGCTGTCATCAATCCATTTAGACCCTCTGCCACAATTAGGAATAAAAAGGGGGATAAAGGGTCGCCTTGTCGGATGCCTTTTGTGACCGGAAATTGACGTGTTGGACTCCCATTGATTAGAATTGAAACCATGCTCGATTTCAAGCATTCTTGGATCCACCTCCTCCAAGTAGCACTAAAGGCCATTCGGTCTAGCATATAATCAATAAAGTTCCAGCACACCTTGTCCTATGCTTTCTCGAAATCCACTTTGAACACAAAGCTTTTCTTCCTTCTCCTCTTCGCTTCATCAATTACTTCGTTTGCAATGACTACTCCATCTACCAATTGTCTTCCCTTGATAAATGCCATCTGTTGTTCCCTGATGATCTTATGAAGCACTTTGCAGAGGCGGCTTGCCAATAATTTTGCAATCACCTTATACATGACACCAATGAGGGATATGGGTCTATATTCTTCAATTCGTTGAGGATTCTCGGTTTTAGGGATCAACACAATGAAGGAGGCATTAGACCCTCTTGCTAATCTGCCCTGTTCTTGGAATTCCTTTACAAATCCGATCACCTCGGTTTTAATGTCATCCCACATGGATTTCATAAATCTAAAATTGAAGCCGTCCGGGCCTGGGGCTTTAGAGGAGTCACACTCCCAAATGACTTTCCTAATTTCCTCTTCAGAGAAAGGAGCTATGAGGAGCTCATTATCTACTTGGGATATCTGTTTAAACCCTATTCCATCAAGTTTGGGTCGCTGCCATACCTCTTCTGTGAATAGGTTCTGGAAGTATTCTGCCACCCCTTCCTTTATTTCTGCCACTCCAGTGAGTTGCTTTCCATTAACCAAAATACTACAAATTTCATTTCTTCTTCTTCTTCCATTTACACTTCTATGAAAGTACTTGGTGTTTGCATCCCCTTCTTTGAGCCACATTTTCCTAGATTTCTGTTGCCACATACTCTCATTGATTTTTAAGTTGTTCCATAGATCTAAAAAGCACCCTCTCCTTCTTTCTATGTCTGTGTGGGTCAATAGTCCATTTTCTCCCTTCTTATCCAACTCTTCAATCTCTGCTTCAGCCTCCAAAATTTTCTTGTCAATTGCTGTCATTGAGCTTCCACTCCACAACTTGAGAGCATTTTTGGTGGATTTCAGCCTTTCCTTCAACTTGAATCCATACCTGCCTTTCACTTCACAAGATTTCCATGAATTTCTAATAGTTTCTATGCATCCTGGTTGATCCATCCAAACATTAAAAAATTTGAACGGTTTCGGCCCCCAATCCACCTTCTCATTCTTCAGTAAAATAGGACAATGATCTGACACTGTTCTTCTTAGGCCCAACTGTTTCACATCTTTCCATTTCAGTATCCATTCATTTGAAAGCAAGAATCTGTCAATTCTACTCATTTGCAACCCATTTGAATTATACCAAGTAAATTTCCTTCCAACCAACGGTAAATCTAACAATTCAGCTTCATGAATAAAACAGTTGAATTCCCTCATTTCTCTAGTTATTTCCCTATTCCCATGCCGTTCCCCTGCTGATCTAATGGCATTAAAATCCCCTCCCCAGCACCATCTTCCCCTCCTGTTACAGATCAAACACTGCAACTCTTCCCAAAGAACTCTTTTGCCAGCTAAAGTACATGGGGAATATATGTTTACAATATAAGCTGGCATCTCCTCCTCCCCCCAGACCCCGTATACTCCAATAAAATTATTACCCTCCAAAATCTCCTGTTTCTTAAACACCTTTGAGTTCCACACACAAAGCAAGCCCCCTGACATACCATTAGATGGTTTATAACTCCAATCAAAATCCACCGACCCCTAAATCCTACTGCACATATATCTATCAATCTTCTCTAATTTAGTCTCTTGTACTAATAAAAAATCTACCTTCTCTTTTGTAACCAACTCTCTAATTTGTCTTCTCTTTTCGGCCCCCCCAGTCCTCTTACATTAAATGACAACAAAATCATTCTTAATTGCACATACCTCCACCCTCGGCTCGGTTGCATGCTTATCACGATTAGCTTTTGCCCGATTGTCTCTGCACTCCAGTTCGTCAATCCTTTGAATTATTTCTTCTTCATTTTTGGCCACAGCTCCCAGCTGCTTCGCTATTTCCCATATCTCTTTAGCCAACTCTTTCTTCAACTGCTTCTTGATTGATCTGTTGCAGTTTTGAATAAAGCTGTCTCCAATGGACTCCCCAGCAACTTCTCCTGTTGGGCTTGCCACAAAACCCGGCTGTGCTCTATTCTCCCCAAATCCTCGCCTTCTTCCTCTTCGGCCTCTTTCTTCTTGCCGAACTTGTTGTGGGAATCCCTCTTTCGAGTAAACCGAGCTGCATGATCTGATTCTCCTCTTGCTCTTTTTTGAAATCCCTTCGTTATTTCCTTCTGTCCCATCTGCTTGTCTGTCCTCTTCCCTATCAAACCCCTTTCCAGATGGTTCGTGGCCTCCATTATTGGTGTTCACCGACCCTGCTTCCCATTGGCTGCCTATATCTCCATTATCTAAAGTGATTTGAGCCTTCTTCAAATTGATATTTTGGGCCTGCACCACATTGGTAGACTCCTCCCCCACTGGTATATTTTCTACCTTATTGGACTCCTCATTAGACCTCTTTTTACTATGTTCGTTTAGGCCCAAAATATCCTCCTCCTCATTCATGAGCCCAGCTAGTGATTCAAA
>BPVZ01000072.1:1310548-1330211 GCA_020521535.1 Rubroshorea leprosula | reverse complement strand
GCTCCCTATCTGATTTGGAGTCCCCTTCCCTCTCGGTTTGAATTTTTTGCAGGGAGTCAGTAACCCTGTCAACTGTCATCTCACTTCCCCTCAAGGCTTGAGCTATAGGTTTACCGTTGCCCTCCTCCCAGTAGCTTGCCACGTCATCATCATCAACCTCAACTTCCTTGTGTCTTCCAATTTCACCCCTAACTTCTTCTGCACCGTCACAGCCCAAATCCTCTTCCTCACTTTCCATCATCCAGGATTCCTGTTCTTCTGAGTCGCTTTGGAAGGTAGGCAAGAAATCTTGTTTCAGAGAAAAGAAGCCATTGGTAAACTCCTCCTCCGTGAACTTAATGTTGTAAATGGACCCATTAATCCTTATAGACCTCCTAACAGAAATTGTTCCCATGATTGACGTTGATATTAAGAATCGGCCAATATCGAATCTCCTCTTTTGGCTGGTGCTATCATCTACACAGATAAACTTCCCCCATGCATAACTCATTTCAGCAAAGAATTCCGAATTCCAAACGTTTAGAGGAACTCCTTGGCACCTAATCCAAACAAATCTTTCAGATGCCACTTTCTTCGGTGTCCATGGGCTCACCTCCTCAAATCACTGCTCTAACCAATCTGATGCCATCTCTACCAAGTCTTTCAGTTCCTCTTTATCATCACAATCCAACAGCACCAATTTGCCCCCCATTGCACGGATTCTACAAGAGAAATAGCCTTCCATATAGAACTTCTCCTGTAGATTTCGAACCATTTCAACGGAATGGACCTTTCCCACATAGCATCCTTCTAGCCATGAATATTCTTCTTCCTTTACATTGTAATCCATGCCAGCCCATTGATCCCCCTGTCCTTTCTCCTTCCAGACTAGATTTTTTTCTCTGCTTCGAGGTTCTGATCTTGTGCTACTTCTTTTGATATCCCCCCTCGTGGCTCCTGCTCCCATTGTCTTTCTGTTTTGCCTCTGCGTCACCTCCTACTTCCTTCCCATACTGTCCCTTCACCACTTCTGCATACGTCCTTTTTTGTATCTTCGGTTTCGCTCTTAGTATCTTGCTATGCTCCTCTTCCCTGTTCAGTTCATCGTTTCTAAACCGTGGAATATTCACCCATAGCTTAAATTTGCCTACCCATATCTGATCTAGACTCCTTTCCAGCTCCTTTATGTTCTTCACATCCAAGAATCTCACAAATCCGAATCTCTGTCCTTTCTTGCTTCTTCTATTTGGGCTGTATATGTCTAATACCCTTCCAAATTTGCGGAAAGTCATCCACATCTCTGCATAACTCCACTCCTCTGGGAAGTTGGTGAAGAAGTATGGCGTTGCTTGTTTATACAGCCCCCTGTTGTACGTTCCCCCAGTATTGGACTTCCCTCCTTGCAATCTCCTCTGTTCCTCTGATCGATAGCTCCTCTGCTTGCTTCTCCCTCGTGATCTCCCATGTCCGTAACTCAGTGTTGCTCGTGCTATCCGTGTTCGATGTCCGTCTGCTCTCCCTCTCGCTCTACCTCTCATCTCTCTCTTGCTGAAAATAAAATTCTTATAATAATATATCATTTGGATATTAATTAGTACATCTTTTGATTTAACATATTTTATAAAATACATTTCATAATACACTTATTAAAAAATTATTAGTTTTAAATTTGAATTAAAGGTGAAAAAACTTAAAGTTATAAATTTCAATGGTTAAACCAGTATGTGTTGGTTGATATGTTAAACTAAAATGTGTATTAATTATTCTTTGTATTATTTTAAGGAATTAAATATTGATTACTAAAGTGAAGAGTAATCTCCATTTTCAACCGAGCTACTTTTATTTAAAAATCCACAAATTCACAGCAAATTACCTATTGTAAATCTCAAGGATCATATTCATTAGTAAGTGAATGTTCTTTTGTCTTATAAATCATGTTTAGAATTCAAGTTTTGGGATTAGTAATTAAGAAAATTAATATTTTTGAATGCACCAAGTTGATGTGGAAAGTGTACCCTTAATTAAGATGACTAGAGAAAAAATTAATCATGAAATATACAAAAACTAATCCAAAGACAATTTAACTGTTTAAAAAAATAATAATAAATGACCTATTGTAATTTGATACGCATCTGTGAGAATAATTAATATTTGATGAAGCTCTCTCCAGGAAACATTTTTGGCATCCCCATGACAACAAGTGACAAAGTAACCGGGCATACAAATAGAATGAGAAATGATTCAAAGACAATTTTTTATATCATTTTTTATATAACTTTACATGTCATTTAAATAATAATTATTTTTTATTTATTTGAGATCTATAATATTGAATACATTTATTTATTTAATTACATATAAAAATTAAGTAAAATGGTTGTACATAAAAGTTGTTTCTATATCATTGCCCAAATAGAATCACACAAGAACTCATTGGTATCGGCTTAAGTAATAAGGACTTAGGAGAAACCTTGATAAAATATAAGGTCCAAATCTTTTCAATATTGTCATTTAAGTGTAAAAACTCCAAAGTATCTACCAAAGGTGATTTACAAATACCATAAGACTAGAAACTAAATAAAGGTTTTTTCTAGAGCACTACTCACGTTATTAGATTGAGCAATTGGATTGGAAACAAACACTTGAATAAAGACTCAACATGTGAAGATATCATCATTTTGAACACGCCAAAAGACTAGTCTACTAGATTTATAGGTATCTATATATATAATCCACTTACTTTTTGATCTTAATCACTTCTAATATGAGATTCTCTTTACTCACATGTGAACACCCAACAATATTTCCTATTCACTTGTGAGTCTCCAACATATCTCATGCTAGTGCACCTTCATGGTTGAGAATAACACCGGTTGGAGAAATTGTCTGCCTCTCAACACCCAAAAAGAGCAGAGGCACTCACCACTCTCATGGCATCGGGCCCACCACAATTTCTTGTTAGGGGTTCAAGCCACTACTCACCTTGTTGAGTTGAGTAACCAGCTTGGTTGCAACACTTAAGGACCCAACATGTAAAGATATCATCTTGAATTCAAAAGATTAGTCTATTAAGTTTATAAATATCTACATATATAAGCCACTTACTCTTTACTCTTCACTTCTGATATGAGATTTTTTGTATTTGCATGTGAACACCCAACATTTTCTTCAAAGGTATGTAGAGGGCACAATTGCATATTGTTGTACTTGGCAAAGTGCATTTATGATTTCTTATGATTGACACCTTGTCTCTCTTACTTTTTGCGTGTTTCTCTTAATTCTAGCCTTTAATCCGAGTAATTGAGAGGATCAGGAAAAATAACCTTCACACATTAGATACCATAATCACGATGACGTGGCTTAACCAATAGGAAGTGAGATGACAAACATTTTAAGAACAAAAATCCTAATTTTAAAATCAGCTGGATCGATGCGATGTATAGAATCAATGTGGATATATGCAATACAAGCTGTAATTTGATTCGCCAATTCTTGCTTCTAAAATTCATCCTCGTTTGTGATGGCTCCAGTGTACGGATGTTTCCAGCTGGATGAGATCGATAAAAGACGTGGGAGAGCAGAAAATAGTAGTGGGGAGCCGATGATTGTGTCTCTCACGTGCTGGAGAAAGGAGAAGGATTTTACAGATAAGTACAGAATCAAAAAGCCGGGGGATAACTAATAAGAAAGGTGGATCAGGAAGAAAACTTTTGCGTTCATGTCTGATTATCAGCTATATACAACAAAAACAAGATGAGATAGTTCTTCCTTTTCTCAAATATATCTCTCCACATTCGTCTCAAACTTTGAATTTAAAGTTTTAAGCTATTAGCTGATAAAAAAAAAAAGAAGTTTTAAGTTATTATCATCAGTTAACATAACTCTTCAAACAGCTCTAGCTTTCGCCTTTACATATGTTAATTGCTGATTATTTTAAACGAAAAATGTAAATTGGAGAAGGACAACTTCTTATATAAAATCAAGAACACTGTATACCCTTCTTATATTTATGTATACATAAAGGCCAAAGATTGTCCGTCATAAGCTATCTGTAATATGTAGTACAAATTTGCAAATATATATGTTTACTGGCCACTTAAATGAGTACCTGTTAAATTTTTTATATTTTTTCATCGGTAACTTTGAATGTTTCATGATAATTCGGAATATTTCCAAAAGAGTTGAAGATAAGGGGGGATATTTCCAAAAGAGTAGAGAGTAAGGAGGAATATTCCTTTTTCCTTAAAGTGAGTGGACATATGGTGATTCTCACATGAGTAGAATTAAAATTAAGTTTCCTAATTAGCAATAGATTCCATTTTTTTTTTTTTATCTATTCTCAATATCTATGCAAAAGAGAATATGACGTTAATTATGTTTAATTTTATCATTTTTTTTTAGACTAAGTTCATAGAAATTAAATATAATTAAAAGAAATGCCAGAGGAACTTCAATTTTTCCAATGATGGAGAATAAAAGTTTCAATACTATGGAAAATGATCAACTCACAACATTACAATCTTGCAATAATGAAATCTTAAGTACAGTCTTACATAGCAAAAATTAGGCTTAGTGAATGGTGTAAATTGTTTGCACTCATTTATATAATACTGTAAATATTGTGAGATTTTATTGTATAAATAAAAAAATTAAATATTTTCTTTTACTTGTTTAACTAGTATTTGTGGAAAGTGATAATGCCCTCTCTTTTGTCTCCCTCTTTATGCCTACATCGTTGTTTCTTCTCTCTTTGTATCTCTCTCCAAAGTTTCCTCTTTTTCTTTGATAATTTGGAATATTTCCAAAAGTTCGATGGTTGCAACTTCCAACCAAACTATAACTATGAGAGCAAGAAACACTAGGGGATGGGTTTTTGTGTGCGCATGCCTTCCATCAACCTATTTCGGCAAACCTTAATTGAACTCGAAACAAAAACTTTACACTTTTTGACTCGAAACAAAAACTTTACACTTTTTGACTTTCTTTTTTACTTTAAAAAAATTTCAATTTAAATAACTATGCCAGAACCACCTTGAAATTGGTTGTCAGCTTGTGGTTGTTCCCATTAATGTGTTAAAATATATTTTAATTAATACCAAAAGTTGTTTTTGACTAAGGGATGAAAATGTGTGATGGGGCTGTTTCTAGTTTTTTTGTTTTCATTTTTTTGAAAAGAAAAACTAAGACTATATATAGTAATTCTGGTAGTCTAAATATAACATATATAAATTACTAAAGTTTTTAAACTAGATAAAAAATGGAGCCTAAAACTTTAATGATTGTATCAAGGATATTTTTTTTATTAGTCCAATTTTTCAACAGGAATAGAATATATTAAGATAATGGAAAGTGTAGTCATTAAGGGAATGTACATATCAACTGATAATTATAATTTCAAGTTGAAGATCAATATGTTTAAATCTTGAGACATGGAGAGGTTTTGAGAAAATAGATGATCAATTGTACTAAACAAGTGGAATAAATAAGAATAATACTTCCCGTCCATGTGTGATGATGTTAATAGATTGATTAGGCATCCCAGCCACAATTAAAAATTATATGGGTCTCCAATTATTTGTACAAATAGATACTAACATATTCAAAATAGAATAAATAAAATAAATATATTAATTTACGAATGTATCCCTCACTTAATTATCTTATTACCTACTAATAACATGTGAAATCACGTATATAAGGTCCTTTTCATAATAACTAAACAATTATATTAAAGCAAAAGAAAAAAAACTAATTATATATACTAACGATAAGTTTTTTTATTATTTTTCTTTTTTACTTTATCATAACAAATCTAAATTTTTTAATTTTATAACATATTAAATCAAATCAATTTTCAATATTCGATGGAGATTAAAGAGTAATCTAATTTATTTTAACTCATTATTGAATCGATCGATGCTTCTATATAATTTGGAATCCACACTAACAAATCCAAGTTCAAAGTTTTGAGCATCCAATTCACATAGCTTGGTAAAGATGAGGCAAAGGCAACCCTAATTAGAAACCTCAAAAGAGAAAGGATCCAACCGTCACTAATAGAAAGGCCACCCAGCACTCTCTCTCCAACCAATTAAAAAATAGAATTTCCCTAATAAATAATTCAAATACCCACCGCACACGTGCCGATGATCTATACGTCTATACCTTCCACTATTTCCACGCCCCCACGATTCCTGGGGGCCTTTTCCATGTACGAGGATATTCTCCCCCACGAGCTCGAGTACAGAACTTTTAAACTCGCTCCCATTCTCCGACACTTGTCGTTGAAATCTGTCTCCGATTCTCTTCCAATGGCCATCAAAATTTTGTTTGATTCCTGTGAAACGTGTAATGAAAGCCAAGCGAGTATGCGTTGTTTTTGTACTCTCGAGGGTAGGCAAGTCAAAGATTTCTCTTTATTTTTTTGACATTTCTTACACCTGCCAATTTCGGTATTCGAACAGTAAAACCACTAAGCGGTTTTAGGCTCCATGTTTTGTTATTCAATAGCGGTTTTTCCAGTCTTGGAAAACCGCTTTAAGCTTTCCATATTAGAAACACTGTCACTCTTTCTCCAAACCTGTCGAATCTCCTTTTCTCTCTCCCCCAAGCAAGCTATATTGGCCTCCTAGGACTTTCTTTAAAACAAGTAAGATTTTCTACATATTTTTCCTTCATTTTTTTTCTCTTTTCTTTTTCCTGGATCCATAAGCCATCAGTCTTCAATATTTGAATTTAAATTACTTCTGTATTCTTCTTTCATTTATAGTCAAAATCTTGAGATAAACGTTGATTTAGTGAGGTTTCTGAGCTCGTTTTTGTTTGTGATTTTCCGATCTAGCAAGAAGAAATTTAGAAGAGCTGTGAAATTAATTAAAATTAGCTCTGTGATTAATTGTTGCAGAAGAGGAAGTACATATATGGGTAGAGGGAAGATTGTGATCCGGAGAATTGATAATTCTACGAGCAGGCAGGTGACTTTTTCGAAGAGAAGAAATGGATTGCTGAAGAAGGCGAAGGAGCTGTCGATCCTTTGTGATGCGGAGGTTGGATTGATTATCTTCTCTAGCACCAACAAGCTTTATGAGTATGCAAACACTAGGTCAGATTCCCTGACTCAATCTAACTCTCTCTTTGTCTCTTGGGAAAGTGCTGCATATAACAGACTGAAAATTAATTCCTCTTCTTCCTCCTCCTGCCTGGATCACTGAGCTGAGCCTGAGTTCAGTGTGCTTTCTCATATTCCTTGGATGGATATAAATTCGGTTTTGAATTCTGTAGGTATATCTAAGCAAGAAATTAATGAGGGATAACTGAATAGTAGGTTCTGTATGTCATCTCTGGCTGGAGGAATGACTTTTTTTGTTCAAATTATAAAATTAATGTAAGCTTTTATATATATATATTTACAAAAATTAATGTAAGTTAGAAAGAATGACATATTAGAAATGACAATTCTAGGTTTTCATCAATTTTATTCTAACATAGTGAAATACGGTATGATTGAATAGCAAAAAATTAACATCTCCCAAGTTTAGTTATTTCCTCTTAATTACTAGATGAAATTGTTACATGTAAGGAATAGTCTTCCTTACTCTCACCATGGAATAGGCATTTCGTCGAACCAATATAAATGTATACTTTTTTTGAATCTACAAGATGTCTTTTGCTTTGAGAGAGAGCTATAATTGAGCACGATAATAAGGGATATAAAAATGGACAATGATATGGACATATAATGGGCAACACCTAAATCAACACCCAGTTGACCAGTAGAAGTAAACTGGTAAATTTACCCTCCTCCCAGTTCTACTGGTCAGTTGGGTATTGATTTGGGTGTTGCCCATTGTATGTCCATATCATTGTCCTATAAAAATTATTTTAGATGGAAAATAACAGAGACCGATATGAGGGGAGAGAAGAGAAGGGGAGAGGAAGAAATTTCCCTATTTGTTTAATTAAAAATAGAAGGGGAGCAATTTTCCCTTATTTTGGTATAATTTTTTTATATATTTTAGTCTAACTAAACAAAAGGAGGAGAGTGATTTTTCTTTCTCCCTTTCATTTCCCTCAAATTAAACAGAAGATAAGGATTTTTCATCTCTTTTCTCTATTTCCCTCAAATCTTACAGGGGATAAGGTTTTGTATGTTTTACAAGTTTTAATTTTTAATTTTAATTATTTTATTATTTTAACAATTAATACTAAGGTCCATTTTGTAATGTTACTATTATTTAATTTTTAATTTTAGTTTTTAAAAATTTAGTAACACTAAATTAAAATAAAAAAGTAATGAATTAGAAAATTAGCTTTGTTTATAATATCAAAAGCAATAACATTACTAAACAGGTCCTAAATTATCTACATAGATCTTCTAATAATGTATCATAATTTTTTTTTTTTTCATATTTTTAGGCAACAATGCTAAACAATCCATAGAGACGGACACTTTTTTTGTGGGTGTGAATATTTGATGTTTTGTGTTATAATGTGTTTAATTATATACTAAAATATGTATTTTTTAAATCAGTTCAATAATAAAAAATACTCTACATAAAATTATAATTATTCACAAAATGTTGTACATATCATGTTGTACAAACCATTGTATAAAAAAAATTGTACTTCCATATCATAATTTCCATATTATCTAACATATTAATACAATCTCACCAAAGTCGAGATTTATAATTCCACTGAATGAGTGTATATTCTATACAAAAGAAAGAAAGTATAATAAGTTTTAATTGTTCTTATAAATCATGACTAAAATTATATTGTCAAACCCAATGGACTCATTAGAGAATAGTTTTAATTTGGGACATGAAGGGGCTACCATTTCCCTTCCGGGATAGTATTCAAATTCATTTAGCAAGACATTATATATAGTAGGATGGGGACTGTTTGTAATGTCAGCTAGTTGTTTATAGAAGTTTTGGATGCTCATAACAACGACTTTTCTAGTATCTATGGTCTTGTAATTGTCCCGATAACTATTGCTAAGATATATTTTACTGTTTTGAAGGCTCTCTAGGCTTAAAAATTAATTATTTAGATTTATTATGGGTAATATCTTCTCATAGTAGTCATATAGGTATACACCTTTTTTTACCTATATGGCACATATTATTGGTTTAATTAATTAGTTGGTGTACTATAACAGTTTATCACTTGAATATATGGGCTTTTTTCAGGGAAAAAAAAAAAGAGAGAATGAATTATATTATTAATTAAAATACTAAGTTTAATAAATAAAAGTCTTCTTTATGATGTACTATATGTATTTTTGTTTTACGTATGTGCACGCGTGTGCTTCTTCATGTGCGAGCGTGTGTAAGTACGACGTTGCCTTGTTTAATGTCCTTGACATATACAGAAATGACTTTAATTAATTGGAGAAATTTACTAAGAGAAGGGTTATAATATGGAAGCAATCTCTAAAAATGAAACTCAACCCCATATGTGGGTGAGTTTTGGTCTCTGGAATATATATTGCATGGTCAAAGTATATTTACAAGAGATATTGATTAATATACTTTTCGGTTTAATATATATTAAAAAATTATTATTTTTATTATAAAATTAAAAACAGACAAATTTAAAGACATAATTATACATACAATATATAAGAATTAGTTGAATCAACTATACTTATATTATATTTCAATAACTAAATTGGATAAGTATAAAAAAATGGTGCTAAATTAAAAGATTATACCAATCATTTTCCTATTTACAAGTTAAATTATTAATTCTAAGAGTTAGATTCACTTGTAACAAGTATTGTCTTGTAGATCAAGCATATGATTCAAGTTTTAAGACTAATACTCAAGGAAATTAATTTCCTTAAATGCATTAGACAAATGGGTGTACCTTAAGATCATCTAGGCAGGAATTAATCTCAAAGTACACAAAAACTAATTCAAAAATATCTTGATCATAAATCAATATCGAAAAAAGGTTAAATTAATAAGAGAATACAAGATATTAGGAGTACATTTTACTTACTTTTATCAATTTATCTAACAATGTAAAATAAGATGGGAAATACTTAATAACATCTTTCATTAAGTCTTGGAAAAAAATCGAAAAAACACCTTTCATTAGGTGGTAGCTATTCTTTATTAACTACCATTAGTTAATATAAATTATAGGAGGTAAGGAATATATAGCTCTTCCCTTCCCAATCCCTTCTACTCTCTCATTAATTCGCCTTTTACTTATAATTTAACTATATGAAAAGGAAAAGTGTTTGTTAGCCCAACCTTTAAAAAATTAAGAAAAAAAACACTCTAAAGTTAAGTTATTTCAATAAACTCTTATTAAAAAAGACTACTAAAGTAACATATTTTAAAGTATGAATGAAATTGTTTTGCTATTTTACTTTGCTTCTTTATTGAAATTTTGTAATCTTTTTCCTCCTAATTTTTTTTTTTAAATCTAACTAATAAACACTAATTTCTATATAAAGTATCTATTCCATTCAAACAAACTAGCCCTATAAGTTCAATAGAAGCTCTCAATAACATCTCAAATTTCTCACTTTATCCCTCTTTTTTCTCTTTACCTCGCTTCTTATTCTAATAAAGCTGGAGTGCAAACCCACTTTCTCTCACCTTCATTAGACATCCCAACGGCATATCACTTTGTGAGTAGCAACCTCATCTTGGGTTTACCATAGGCCCACCACTTCTTTTGTATTTTGCTCTCTCTATTTATTGCATCTGCACCATCCACACCTCCATCAAATTGGTTCACCTCTAAACTTTCAGGTTCCCAAACTCACCAACATTTTTGTACAAATAGACAGTAATTGGTATACACTCTAATTCAACACACTACACAATACACTTATTAAAAAATTATTATTTCTTGGTCTTTAAAAACAAACAAGTTTAAAAATATAATCATATATACAAAATGCAAGAACTGACCCAATTGACAGTATTTATATTATATTTTTAATGGTTGAACTAGAAATGTATAAAAAAAAATGTGTTAAATCGTATGTGTACAGATCATTTTCCTTATACAAACGCATCACCTCACCATATCAAATCTGGTTCTTGGTAATAATTTTTTAATAAGTGTATTATATAATATGTTGAATCGAAATGCATGACAATCAACGTCCTTCAGTTTACTTGTCCAAACTGAAAAAATTATTTTTGACATAAAAAATCTAAATACATGTAATAAATCTCGATCTATCTTTACCTATCCACTCTTTATGCAAGTTTCAAATAAGATAAAAAGTTCGTTGGGTCTGGTAATTAAATCGAACATCATGCACTTAAAGGATGTAATGTTAATCCTCTAATTATTATTTTTTTTATGCTTTGATGCCTTGTAAATGTAATCCCATTAAATATATATTTTTGATTTATCAAAAGAAATTTCTTTTATGGTTTGTTTTGGAATATAGAAAGTTATAGAAACTAATGTTCTTACTTTTCTTTCCATTTCAGCATGAAATCTGTGATTGAACGCTACAGTAAACTGAGAGAGGAACAGAGTGAACCACTGCTGAATCCTGCTTCCGAAGTCAAGGTAATATTATTGCAAATGATTTCTTGTCAATATTTTTTAACAATGATACCTTCCAATATGATGTGACATAATTCTTAGAGTTCATTTAATTTGAGTATGATATATGATATTATATGAATTCACTTGTTTGATATTATATAGATATTATGTGTATACTGCAAGATTGATCGTAAAGAATTTCATTGTCAAAAAATTAAAACGATATATTATTCTTGGCCTACTACAATTTACTTCAATTTTATAGAAATTTCCTTTTATCAGTTCAAAATTACTATTGTGTGTGTTCTTGTATACATCCCCAACAATAAATGAGCCTATAAGCAACTAGAGAGTATATAAGATACTCCAACCCATTATATATAAATACTTCAACACCAAAAACATCACATTTTTAATGTAAACAACTTTACACTCTTGTAACATTAGTCATGTGATTTGGTGATAGAATTACATGTGCTTTTAGTTATAAGTTTAGAGTTTAATCCCTAATCTTTACATTAAAAAAAAAAATCTTTGCAGTCTTGTTAATACAAGACCTTTCATCCTTATTACTTTAAAATAAATTAGATGGAGGGAGATATGACAATGAAGGAAGGTTAAAAGACCGAAAAAAGATGGTCCCTAAACTTTAATATTTTAACTAATTTAGTCTCTAATACTTTCAAAAGTGTTGGAATCATCCCCTTTAACATAATTTTCTAGCATTATTTTTCATTTTTCTTTTTTCTTTTTTCTTTTTTCTTTTTTTTGTTCTTCCATTAGTTAAGTGCCTATATCTCACATTATATCGAGAAATCAATTTTTCCAAAAGATATGTGGAAGTTAAAAACACACAATAATGCTATAAGTATAATTTTTTTCTTTTTACAATGCTTCATAAGGGCAAAGCTAGGGCCTGTGGGTGGACATTCACCCTCCCAAACTTTAAAAAAATCAAATTTTGACGTTAACAAAATAGTATCAGATCTTTGTTGTAATATTTGGTAGAAGTATTTGTTGTAAAAGATATCGTACATAGTATATCATAGTGTAGTTATTGTAAACTTGTGCTTTTGGATCTTAAATACTCATTAATAGTGAAATCTTTTATGTTTTGTTATATTGATATGAAATCGGCATGTGGAGACAGATTATTTCATGAGCTTTTTCTATAAATATCATGTGCTTAAATGTTAAGAAATGAAGGAGATAAGAACCTCAAAAATCAACTGTTTTAAACAAACTGAGTTTTTGAGGTCGAAGGTGATAAATGGGCAATTGTGAAATGGACCTCAATGATTTCAACTTTTGCAAAAAGATCATTATAATTTCATTAAAAAGGCAAAACAAGCAATTGCATGTTTCTATTTCCTTTTCTTTTCTTTTCTTTTCTTTTATTTTGCTTAAAAAGAGCCTTGTTTGTTTCAAATTATGGGAAAAAGTAACAGAGTCCTTACAACTCTCTAAGATTCTCATATCAATTCCTAATCTCAAAAATATTATAGAAGAGTCCTTAAAATTTTCTCCATGTCATAAAATAGTCCCTAAAGTCTTAGGCTTCCTTTGGCGTACAGTGTTGGGATGTACTATCATTCTAAGTTTCTTTTTTGTCTTTTCCTATCATAAAAATACATAAAAAAAAATATTGATTAAAATTACTAAAAATATACGAAACATTAATTAAGATTAATTATTTGTTATAAATTTATATTTTTAGATAAGGTGTTGTAGAAAAAGTCTGTATGCAACACCCCCAAATATAACCTTAAATATTCGGCTTTGCCCCGGATGCTTCATACAACATGATATGGTAGGTTCTAAAATCGTATTGATTTAGGCTCTAATTAAAATGATTATGATTTTTAATTTTTAATTTTGGTTTTACAAATTTTGTTACTTAAACAAAAAAAAAAATCATTTATGTTAATGTATTTTTATAATATATTATCATAATGATTAAAAAAATGATAATGAAAATAATTTTAATATTATTGAACTAGTTTATCTTTTTGGTTGTAAGTGTTAAAACTTATTTTAAGCAAATTGTTAATTTTTTATTTTTTATTTTTGCTTTTTTAGTTACAAAATTTATAAAAACCCAAAACCACTGTCATTAGTATGGTTATGGTTTTAAGTTTTTAATTATAGTTTTTCTCAATTTTTTTTGTAGGTTTTTGTTCTTAGTTTTAGTTCGCATAAATTTGTAACTCCAAAAAATAATCTTTTATTTTTACAAATTTTTACAACATATTATCTTGATTATTAAAGAAATTCATAAGAATAAAAATAGTTTTAATAAAGTTTTTTCTTTTGTTGTTTGTCCTAAAACACATTTTAAACAAACTTTTAGTTTTTTATTTTTACTTTTAATTTTCAATCATTGTAAAATTTATAAAAACCGAAACTAGAAACTCAAACCACAACCATATTAAATCTTAGTTTATCATTAAATTCCTTATCACATTGAATAAGATGTACTTTAGATAGGATATGCTGTTAAATACTTAAATGATTGATGTATAATGGTAACATACAGCATGCAAGAGTGTATCTTTTGTTAAATTAAATTAAATAGATAAACAAAATTAAATACAATAATATGGATACCAATAACGGTTTTAATAAAAAAAAAAAAGAAAAAGTAAAACAGGGTTCTTATGGGCCCTAAAATCCGCTTGAAGATTGTCATGCAGGTTCTAGAGTGGTCCAAGCATGGTTAAGTAGGTTCACGGTTTCAAACTTTTGGAACCGATTCCAATAAGGTAGATTCCACATGTTTCCATGGATTAACCTACAAACCCTGTACCCTAACCATAAGACCATATTTCAATACATGTATTTTATAATCTGTGTATTGTTACATTCAGAATGCCACAGTTTAACCATTGATGGAGATAGTGAGCCCCAATACCAAGGGCCTGCCCTCCTTATCAATAGTGAAGTAAACTACAATCTGTGCAGGGTAAACTACACTTATCTGTTGTTACAGAGCTGTTTTACTTTTAGCATATATATAAATAAAGCATAGTCTTCATAAATTATCAGCTATTGATTTCCGAACCATCACTTTGAAATATGGAACCACCGTTGGATTACATGAGTCCATAAATAAATTTACTCCATTTCAAAAAAAAAAAAAAATCAGGACACATGATAACCTCTGCACCAAGATCCAAAGGCAACACAACACTACAATAGTAAAGACAAATCAAGTAGCACTGAAACACGGCAATAGACTCCATCACTCAGCATAAAATCTAAGTAAAAATACAACCAACAGAAAATAATTCTTCAACTACCAACATGACAGCTTTGCCCATCTTAAGTATGAAACGTGAACAACATCCCAACCAGAGGCCCAGAGCACAAAATACAAACATTAGACAGCAATAAATCTTGAACTAAGCTTTCTACTCACCTTCGAAAGATACTCAGCTACTTTGGATGAGAAATTCCCAATCAATCATGATTACCCATGCACTTCAACAAAAATACCAACTGATACCCTGTGCAGCCAAAGATTCACCTAAAGAGTTGTCACTTGGGAACGCAGATCACCTTGAACCCCCAATCTAAGGTCTTCCATCTTTTACAGACCAGCAGGAGACAGCTCAAGAAGATCACAAGAAAATAGAGAGTAGGGATCTGTTAAGCAATTTCACATTCCCCTCCAGTAAGCATTAACCCGTGAAAACAGTCCCAGTAACAGAGTCTTCATTCATATGAAACATCACGACATTCAAGCCCACAAGAAGACTTGATCCTGCAACCCCTCATGCTGTATCAAAGAGAAATAAATCTTGAAAACAAGTTTTAAATGAAGTTGGCTCATGCACGATTTTAACAAAATGATGTGTTAAAAGAAATCAAGTTCTTTCTAAGAGCAGAAAAGATGCAGGACAAGTAACAGTATGCTAGAGCCATACATCTGCATCTCAATCGCAAGCCTAACATGGACAGCTATTACGCACCAACAATCTGCTTAAGAAAATTACTTACTATTTTACCCACCAAGTATATTATGTTAAAACTGAAGTGAGAAGCCAAACATAGATGCTTTAGAACTTGAAAGATAAGACATGCAATATACTTTGCTAGAGGAAGTGAAACTAGGCCTTGGTCCTCACACCCTTGTCAGTCTTAATTGTTTCCAACTTGGCCGGAAGCCTGACTGAAAGCCTTTGTGGTTGTACAGGGAGTACGTGAGGATATTCCCTGACATGTCCCTATAGGACTCATCCAATCTAAGTCTTTTATGGTTTTTAGAGGACCGTGAGACTGGCCTATATATATATATATATATATGTATGTATGTATGTATATATGTATGTATATATGTATGTATGTATGTATGTATATACGTAAAAATTAAAGTGAGACAGCCTAGCATAGATGCTTTAGAACTTGAAAGAATAAGAAATGCAATGTAAGCTAGAGGAAGTGATAAAATCTAACATGAAAAAAATGTTTGTGAAACATAATTATTCTTTCCAGTGTGCATTACTGCATTATACTATTGTTGAATTAAAACAAAAATAACTTCTTCATAAAACATTTACATTTTGCATTTTTTTTTAATCTATTTATTTGAATTGGATTTTATGTGTTGTAGTTTTGGCAAAGAGAGGCAGCAAGCTTGAGGCAACAACTGCAGTACTTGCAAGAGTGTCACAGGTAGTCAAAACTATTAAACCTCACAAAGGAAGGAAGCAACTGCTAGGGCCTAATATCAAAATTGTTATAATTAAAATCTTGCATGGATTTGATTTGTCAACTTAAAGAGTGATACCCAAATTGAATTGTAGTATAGGATCAGAAGATTCTAAAAAATTTTAAGAATAATTTCAAATAATGCAAATTAAATATTTCAATTACACTTGAAGTCATGCAAGTTAACACTCAAGCATTATAAATTTAAAATTCTAAACCTAATAATAATATTATCACAAGGATGACTAGTACTGATAACAATAGATGTGTAATAGGAGAAATAGCAATCGTGACAACAAAAACTAGTAGTGTCAAATCACTTTCAAAAATGTATAGGACATAACTCAGGAGAGATAATATAAACATATCCGGTATTTCAACACTATTAACCCATATTCAACTTGGCTGCCAAAAAGACCCATATGCAACTTATCAAAAACCCAACATGTATGCAGGCAACTAATGGGAGAAGAACTATCTGGTTTGAGCGTCAAAGATCTACGGAACCTGGAAAATCAGCTGGAGATGAGTTTAAAAGGTGTCCGTACAAAAAAGGCAAGTAAACTTTTGAAAACAGGACTGCTGTGCTATAAAAATTGAAGTAAACTCATCTAGTGTTGTTTCTGTTTCCCTTTCCCTGCAGGACCAAATTATGACTGATGAAATCAAAGAACTAGACCACAAGGTTTCCCTTGGAATATTTTCTACATAGTGACCAGATTTCACTTTGAGAAATTTTTGGTTGAGTAATTCTAATTTGTGCCATTGCAGGGAAATCTCATTCATCAGGAGAATCTAGAACTCTATAAAAAGGTCGACACTCTTCGCCAGGAAAATGCTGAACTTCAAAACAAGGTATCTTCTAGCAATACTATACATCTCTAAGAATGTCTAAAGTTACAGTATTCCTGGTTTTAAATGAGAGACTTATTTCTTTCCTCAGTCCTTAAATAGTAGATAGACTGCTGATAATATATACAGATAGATTGATAGATAGACAGACAGACTAAGTTTATAAACCTAATGCAACCAGGACACAAGCCTAAAGAAATTCATCTTGCAATTCAATAAAGTCAAATATTTATCTCTTACCACATGTAAATACCAATTTTTGGACTCAGGTGTATGGACAGAGGGATGCAAATCAAGCTGACAGAAGATCGCACCCAACTTACACTTTCAGCAATGGATATGACATGCAAACCCCTTTTCAACTGCACCTAAGTCAGCCACAACCACATAAGAATGATGCACCAGAAAAATCAATGAAATTGGGGTAAATTTTCTCAATACTAGTTTGCATGCATAGAGATAGATTACAATTGCATTAGTGAAAGAAAAAATTATTACAATGGAAAAAAAGAAATAATTTCAATGGAAATCATGAGAATAACTGTTTTGAACTTGTAACAGATTACAATTGCATTAGTGAAATGGTTGGAAGGTGGTAGATTGACAGTTAAAAGGCAAAGCTGCTGCCACTGAGATCTTCTATGTCAGCTACTACATTAAATGTGTTGAGGAAAAAGACAATCAGACATGGTATGAAATGTTTCATGAGCATGCATTTTAGAATTTCTATAAAATGAAATATGAAACAAGCAACTCTATGTAGATTATGCAATAATTTGGAAAGGAATGCTTGTCTTACGCTACCTGGATGTTCTAAAACTTGTTGTGTTCAATGAAGTTGAACTGGTGCATCCATTTGTGCTACACATTTGTGCTCTCAAACAAAGAGATCCCAAATTAGTACTACTTTCTCTCTTCTAGTAGAATAAGCCATCAGATCCTAGTTGGAGGAAAAGGAAAATTTCAGCTTCCAGAGGATTAGAAGCTGAAGCTACAAATAAACTTCTGAGTTCGTTATTTTTTCAATTTCAAAAATTATTTATAATTGTTCTGTCTAATTACATGATTCAACACTTCCACAAGTGCTCTACTCAAAAAACATTATTTCTAAAACTCTAGCTAGGCCAAACACACTCTAAATAACTAATCTATGCAGTAAAACATTACTAATCACAATGCCTTTTAGGGATAATCACCATTCAGACAGGGAACTTTTACTAGCATCGTCTTCTTCCATTTTCCTTTTCCTTATTTGGCAAACTAAAATTTTTGTACAATAATGTTAAAAAATGAGATAACTAAAAACCACTTGTTGTTCCATTATATAAAATTGTATTTTTGAAAAAATTTACAAAATTGACATAGGATATGTTTACGAACTATAGGCATCTGAACACATTCACATGGATAACATCAAAATATAAATCATTACTAAACGCATTTAATTCTGAACCAGAAGAATAATGAGAGGGAAGCGGCACAGGGGATTTTAACCATACAGCCCAGACATGTTCTAGAAGCTTAGCCTGGTGAGATAATCTGAAGAACCATAGATGTCCTAGAATTCTATAAATAACTGCATAAACTGCATTGAATTTCCAATGATTAGCATTCATAATTCTCAATCACTCAAGACTGGTAAAGAACAGTATACACATGTGTTGAGTGAAGGATACAGCCTTAAGTCACTTACATGATGGGGATATGTCTCAAGAACTAGCAACTTTAAATGCTAGAAGTGCAGTTAAAATGTCCATACGTATATTCGACAACATCGGAAGTCAGGTAAGTACTCTTTTTACTGCTATCTCTTTCACTAATTTTAAGGCCTACTCAGATCAACATAACCTCTTGACACATGTGCAGGGCTATGCCATATACTCAAAAACCAAGGAAGTCAGGTGCGTACTCTTTTAATGCTTTCTCTTTCACTAATCTCACATACCATGATCAATCCACACCCTCATAACACACACCAAATCACAAGGAAATCATACTTTACATAAAACTTAGACTTTTGTCCCAGAACAAGCTAACCAGCAACTGGATTGTCAAGCTGCAACAAGTATGCGATGAAAAGCTCTTGTAATGCTCATATCAGTCACAGGAGAATAAACTGCTACAAAGGTGAGGTGGTAGCTTCAAGAAATAAGATGTGATTATTTATCGTAAATTTACGAGTATGGATAATTGTATTGCTTGATAGACCAACCTTCAATACAAGCTAACCAGTAGTTGGATTGTACATGTTACAACTTTAGTTCTCCTAATGCAAAAAGTATGTGGTGAAAAGATCGTATAATGCGCATATCAACCACAAGAGAATAAATTGCTACCAAGGAAAAAGCTTCAAGAAACAAGAAGTGATTAACTGATTATTTACCTTAAAATTACAAGAATGGATAATTGTATTGCTTGACTGCTTCGTTTGTACGACAAATTACCATCTGCAAAACACATACTCCTTTTTGGTCAAGTCTTCAAGATAACTCTTAAAAGGAATTTTAATCACACTCCTCAGAGTTTTCCAAATTCAATGGGAAAGATAGGTGATAAAACATAATCTTTTAATTCATCAAATAGATTTGTTAAC
>BPVZ01000072.1:1293947-1304557 GCA_020521535.1 Rubroshorea leprosula | reverse complement strand
ACGTGTGCAAAAAATAAGCCACATCATCAACAAAATGGATCTATATTGGATTACTACTGCCACATAATGTCATGTCAATTTTTGGGTGCCACGTAATGTATTTTTTAACGATTCCGTAACGGCACGTTAAAATATTGGGTTTTTTACGGGTTTTGAAAAGTTGAGGATATGAATATGGAGGAAAAATTTTAGAATGTGTTAACCACGAAAAGGAAATAAATGGATGGTGCAAATAAGGGCTTTGGCCTTCATGTGGGACCTTAACATTTTCATGTATGATCATATCCACACTCCATGTTTACTCTTACGTAATTAACTCATTATTTTTTTCAAATCATTCATAGTGGTAAAACCAAAAACCCTTTTTAGGTGGGAAAAATGAAATATTAATCAAGAAATATACTAAAATAAATTGGTTTTTCTTTGTGATAAAAATGAATGATTATTAATGGTTAATGGTTGTCACTTTTGTATTAAAAATATGAAAGTTGACTCACTTTTTAGATTAATTTGACAACTTTTATTTTTAATTTAAATGGTTTTTTCAACTTATACCTTAGAAAAATCATAATTTAAAACAAATTAATAAAAATCAAATACATGACATTCGTGATTTAAATTAAAGTAACCTTTCACATTTTTTAACACAAAAAGTAAAAATTATTACTCAATCATTAACTTTATTTAGTGACTTATAGAAAAACAGAAAATAAATTAAGAATTTAAATATAAAAATATAAAATATAAAATTTAAAGGACCTAATTGAAAATTTTTCAAAAGTCCAGCCCAATCATCCTATAAATAGATAGTTTACAGTCGCAATATCAAGCGCCACCAACGCTCTGTTGTTGGACAGGCTTTGGAATAGGATTCCCTACTTTATTTATTTTATTGCATCAGGCAATATTGCAATAAGCAAAGTTTCGAACCATAATACTGTCATGCTAAAATTTTTTATCTTTTTACCTAAAATTGTACTCTCTTTTAAAAAAAAATAAAAAGAAACTTTAGTTATTTTTATGTTTGTAATGTTATGTTTACACAATAACTTATAAAATTATTAGGTGATATTACATGTCATGTGACTAAATAAGTGTTAATGATTAAATAAGTGCTAATGATTAAATCACATTAGATTTTAATTTTTTTGTGATTTACAGAACGAAAGATCTTACTAACAGTTGCTGTATGAAATAGTAAATCTATAAATATTGTTGATAATTATCTCATAATAATATGATATTATTTGATTTTAATTGAGATAATAATTGAATTTTAAGGAAAGTTACTGGTTAAGTTCAGTAAATAAGAGACACGAGAGGCTAATCTTTTAAAGTGGCAAACAAATGACGAGTTTTGAAGTAATATTTAACTAAGTTTGTTATTGACATATTTAGTCGGAACAAGAAGTTTTGACCACGTTTTATGAAGAAACAACACATCCAAAGGAGGTCTGTCTCTCTCAACAAAAAAACTACACAATCTACCTTGCAAAATGCCTTAACCAAGCTCTCAATTAGCTTATAGGTTAGGAGATTAGCTACTAAACTCTCTTGTTTTAAGTTTAAATTGTTTTATGTAGGATATGTCCTTTGTCTTCTTAAGTTCTTTTTTAAATTAGTTGTTCTATAAACACATTTTAATTCTATCAATGTAATCAAATTTCAATCCTGAAAATGAATTCCATTATAGTTACTGCAACCTCACTACTTTATGTTGCAAAGCTTTATTTTATCTTCAAAATGCTTAATTTACATTTATGTAAATAATTCAGTTAAAGTTTACCAGTAGTTGGTTATTTAAATTTGTCGAGATTTGTAGCTTTCTTTAGCCTAATATGCCTTCTAGTTCTGTAACGCAATTTTATTTTTTGTCTGTTGTCTTTTTTTTTTTCATATTCTATTTAATTAACAAACTTCATTGTAACCCTAAATATAAGAAATTTTGAGATTTGTCCAAGACAAGTTTATAACCCATTTTATAGGAAAGCATCTCTTCTTCTTGCAACATCATTTGATCTAGTTTGAGGCTCATGTTTAACATATAATTGATGTTCCTCTAGTTATCCTACATGAAAGTTGATTGTTTGAAGGAAAAGAGTCGTTAAGAAAATTCACCCTTCTTACTTTAAGTAAAGTAAATACTTCTGCACTGTTGTATGGTGCAATAACAAAAAAAAAAAAAAAACTTTTGGAGAAAAAAGTTGAATAATTAAAGATACCATCTCTAATGAGTATAGTGCTATGTTAGGTAATGGTAAAATTGTTGTTTTGTTTTTTATTAATAAAAAAATATAATATTAATTAAAATAAGTTTTACAAGCAACATGTTGTGTTAAAAAAAGAATCCATGTTAACCATTTCCAAAACGAAATCATTGTTACGATCAAAAGTAGGTGGCAAAGTTGACCTGATTTATCATTTTATGTTCATATATATATAATACTTTTTGTGGCCCAACTCAAAATATTAGTCATTAATTTTGGGAGAAAATGTTCTTAGGCCTTTCCCAATCAAGGGTTATAAATTAACATTGCAATTTGTGTTAGACTAAATTACACGACATTAATTTATTATAATTAATGAAATTGTCATTTTTCAATTAGAAAAATTAAAAATGTTTGTTTAATTTGAAATTTTTTAATAATGATATAATCTAAGTTAAATTGCACTAAACTACTAATTAAATTAAGAGAGACTCCATAAATGAGGGGATTTTTCTTAATCTAATAGTTATTTTTTAAAGTTTAATGTACTTTGAATTGTAAATAATAATAATAATAATATTTTAAAAAAATTATCAAACCCTATAAATAAAAGGAATAGTACCTATAGAAAACTTGGAGTTGTAATTTTAAAAACATTACATTTCAATAAATATTTTTAAAAACAAATAATTAAATTTAGTTTTCTATTCATATATATTATATATATTAATTTTTAAATTAATTAAATATATATAATTAATTTATTAATTATGAAAATTTTATTAAAAATATAAAATATCTTAATTAAATAATTATTTATATTAAATCAATTTAAACATTAACATACATAATCTATATATGAAAAAAAATTAAATATAACTACTGATTTTTAAAGATATTTATAAAGAGTGGTATTTTTAATGTTAAGACAAATTTTTTTTTGTAGAAATCAAAATTGAATTACTATTTATTTTTTCAATACATCTGATTATGTAATATATAAGGGAAGATATCTTTTTTCCATTTTAAATCCCTTCTCACCCGATTCAAAATTCAAAATTAAAATTTTTAATTTAAAATCTTAAATTTTTAACCATTAAATTATCTTATTTACATTTTTACGATTTATTGCAGTAAATAAATATCACTACATGCGAAATGCTGAGAAATTGATCGGGTTCGAGGCTTCGAGTGGGCAAGCCTCCAAGATATTTGGGCTAGAGACGTGTACATAGGATTTGGATTTTATCTTGGGCTTCAGCGGTCCATCCACGCAAGCTAACCGAACCGAACAGAGACAAGGCAGATGATCCGTAATTAACAGAGAAGCCACTGAACCGAAGAGAGCGTCAGTTTGCGAGAGAATATGGCTGAATAAAAGTTGGTAAAGGAAATGAAAGAAAAAGATGGCAAAAGAAGGAGAGTAAAAAATTAATATTAATTGAGTGTTTCTAATTTGTGTTTAAACTATAAATTAAGAATATATTTATTATATTTTTTATTATTAATTTATATAAAAATTAAAAAATAAATTTATTTTTAATATTAATATCATATAAAATAATTTAATAAGACAATTAATAAAACTTTAATTAGATTTTATTTTTTCATATAAATTAATGATAAAAGATATAATAATTATATTTATAATTTATGCCTTTAAGATATAAGTTAAAAAATTTCTACTACTTAAAAATATTTTTTATTATTAGTAATTGTTAAAGAATAAAAATTAAAGACACGTGTTTATTAATTAATATTAAAAATATATGAATTACATTTTTAAGAAATATTTTTTTAATTAAATAAGTTTAAAAAAACTAATTATAACTAATTAATTTTATATATTAAAATTAAAGTTAAAATAAAAATTTTAATTATATTTTTTAAGAAGGTTAAAAAAAAAGGAAAAAGAAAGGAATAAACCCCTCGGAAATAAAATTAAGGCATCTGAGCTCCCCCTCACTCACCTCCCCGTCCACTCCAACTCCCTCCATCCAAACAGTGCCGTCCGGAGATCGCAAACGCCTCACAAGATTGCCGGGAAAATGACGGCGCTATCTCTACTAACTCCTCATGTGAAGTCTCGAAGCTTCCGAACCGACGCCTCGCACCTCTTCCAATCTGCCTCGATCTTCCTCGACTCACTTTTCCTTGCTCCTCCGTTGAACTTCTCAGGTCCTCCATTGCTCTCAAGTTTTGTTCCACTGCTTAGAAAATGCAGGAACCATAAAGAAGCGAAAATCTTGAATTCTTTTGAATATGAATTATTTGAATTCCAACATTGCATGCTGCATGTATCTGATTAGGTACTTACAAACGAGAAAAACACAGTATGGTTATTCAGATTTGCTGAAATTGTTTTGAGGAAATGTTGGAAATGGAATGAGTAAAATAGGTTCAAATTATTTAATGTTCAACAATCAGGGATTCTGAATTTCTAATTTATTTTGTTTGGATTTTTCAGTGTTGAAGTTTTTTATGTCAAGGACTAGAGAGATGTTATATTCTTGATTTTCTTTGTCCAACAGGGTTTGCTGCAAAGCTTTCGCGGAGATCAGTGTGTCAGTAAGTTGAGATCGCATTTCCTGCATTGTGAGTTCATTTGCTAAGTAGATTATACAGTATTGGTTTAATACATGTGTTTGATGTGTATTCCTTATTATCTGGATGACAGAACAATCATTTGATCACCAAAAATGGGTATTTCGACAAGTTAAATATTCATCAAGGATCACATTTAATGTTAATCTTGAGAAGAGTGGCTCTAATGCCGTATGTGAGTATTTTTCTAATTTTCTTGCAAGCTTGCAGGTGTGAAATTTCCCAATGTAAGTAGCAGTCTGATTATCTTATTTCGTTGCTCACATTCATTGGAATTGGAGATCTAGATAATGGTAAATGTGATCACATTGAATAGATAATTTTGTTGAAAAAAACAAACTTCTCCAAGGAAACTGTCATGGTTTCCCCTTCCCTTGAAGATGCATCGTGGCCGGTGTCCTCAATGCACTACAAGTTTGTAACATGACAATGTGGGAGTCAAGATTGTTATCTTACATGGATGAAAAGTTGCTCACAGCTTGCTCTTAAATTGAAGGACAGATTTTAGAGGATGCAGCTGAATGTAAGGGGAAGCTTTTATTAGCAATATCTATCATTTATCACAGATTTCTGCTATGCTTGATTTCATTAACTGAAGTGCTTTAATGCTTGCTAGTTCTATGCTGTCCAACATTTGACAGAGGAGACACATAAAAGAGGAATACTTATAAAAGAGGAATACATAGAATATTACTTCACTGGACAACCATCAACTGCTATTGTACTTCCATTATTACTTCACTGGACAACCATCAACTGCTATTCCCTTGGCTGCTGGACATTTTGCCAAGTCACAGTGTTCACCATTTGTTCCCCACCAAGTCACACTTTTATTTTCCAAGCCCACTGCAAAGTACAATACTACTGCCATGAAAGCCACCCCAGCATCAAGAGCTGCTGAGAGAATGTAGTTGTACCTTTGCCACCACTGCTTTCGGTAACGGAAAATGAAAAAGTTGAAAATAGTTCCAACTAGGATCCAGGAATTGTAGTTTACTGCTGTTGCTGGTGGCATACTTCCTGTTGCTCCAAGAAGTACTGGAAGATTAATTAGGGGAATCCAAGATTGCTTGGGGAATGTCCTGTACAGCAACCAAACTATGATGGGTCCTAGTGCACCTCCCAGGAAGAACCAATTCATTGCTGGATAGTTGCCTTCAGATCCAAAGATTCTTTTGGGACCAAGTAAACCCCATATTACTGATGCATCAAAAAAGACTCTGTCACCAGGACATGTCCAGGGACTGTCAGGGGGAAGGAGATCATCATGGCATATATTATGGATAGAGCTCAGTAACCACCATGCAACTGCAAGGTTGATTGTTCCAGCAAGAACTGTTCCTATGAACTATGCAAAGCCAGGTGGAATCCATAAGAAAAAATAACAAACTGTATCAGCTGGTATGGGGAAAAAATTCAGTAAAATACCAGAATATTGGACAAGATCGTCAATATTGGATATTTAAGAATGGCTTATTTTGTTGAACTAAAACAATCTTTTCTAGTGAAAAGCACAGTGTCTCGAGGTAAAATTCTTGACCACCATCAACTTTTTGTTTGTCAATTTAGGTTGCGCTTTAGGTTATTTGAAACCTCTGAATCTAACATAGCATTTTCATGTTGCTACATTTTATAAGCATCATTTTTTAGTTGCTTGAGATATTAACTTACCTGGTTTTCCAAACAGGCAGACTGGCTTAAATTCATTATTTTATATGTTGATAGAGAGAAAACGAGAATACAAACGTTTTATAAAGAGAAAAAGAAAATAAAAAAGGAGAAAAAAAATGTACCTGAACTAAGAACATGGATCTTGGAGGGATCTTCATATAGTGTCCCAGCTTGAAATCATTGAGGAAGGAGACTGCTTGGGCCATGCTCATGTACCCATAGGTTTTGAAGCATACATTTGCAATAGGCCTTCCCGGATATATGATGCCCATTACATACTCTGTAATTATGTTCAAACCTGGTGTCTGCATAGTAATAAAATATCAGCTTCAACTTAGGTAAAAACAAGTTGTGCTTTTCTGCATGACGTAGGTTAAAGATTATTGTTTGTGAACTACTTCATTGTGAAAGGCAGGAATCAGATAAAACATTAGCAGAGACCAGTAGGTGATTGAAAATCATGTATTCTACTGCAGATTAACTTAAAGAATGGTAGAAGGAGCATCTGATTGATTACCTGGTTTGTTGTGGCAGTTATGATACTGATCGGAAGTGTGAAAACAAATGCCATGACACTGGCAAAGAGGAGTCCCCACCATGGCAACTGAACCTGTCTATTCAGGAAGATGCAAAGTAAAAGAGAAACTGCTACAGTCACAGCAAGGAGAATGTGAAACCACCAGGAAGGTATGTCCTTGTATTTTCTCATCAATTTTGTATGGATATCCTCCTTGCCTTTGTAAGAAGCACAATAGCGCTCATATATCTCCCTGTTACATCACAGTCATACATAAAAATTGACATTTCTTTTGGACTGAACACGAAGTTGACATTGTTGTATTTAACCTTTCAAAAAGAAGTTGCTTTTTACATTCTTTACTTGTTGAAGGGTATTTATCCTCTTTGCCTCTATCTGATACTATGAACATAAACAGTCTTACATTTACACCACTACATGTAAGTTGCAACCCCTCTAATCAAGTATAGACCAAAAAATGCATTAAAGGTTTAAGTTATGATTACTGATGTTATCTTGGCGCTTGTAGCGTCTGGTGAAGAAGAATATGTTGATAATAGAATAACATTTAATACATAAATATATTTGGTAAAACTAATATCTTAACTAAATAACCTTTTTGTTATATATAATGAGTTAGGATCCACTTATATACAACTTTTACACATATCACTTACATGATATCTTGACCATTCAACTCTCTACTATAAAAGATTGAAATTTATCATGACTTTTTAGATTAAAAAAAAAAACACAATTGTCTTTAAAAAAATTAGATATAAAGTGGATAAATTTCATCAACCATTCATGTTAGAGAGATGAATGATCAAGATTCTGTGTAAGTAATGTGGATAAGAGTTATGTGTAGGATAAGAGTTATGTGTAAGTAAATCCTAACTCATATAATATAATTCAAAAAGGAGAGTAAAATAACACTGGATATGAAACATGTCTAATTAAACTGTCAAATATAAATGAATTTTGGATTTCCCAGCAAAATATGCTTACCATATTAGATTCACATTCATAGTCTTAAGAGAGAAATATCATAAGTAGAAGCAACTAAGAATATCATAGATATTACCTTCCATAGAAGAGACCAACATGTGTAAGCGTGGAGGCAATGGTAGCAAAACCAAACCCGTAGGTGAGAGCAAAAAACATGCTTAAATAAATCCGTCCATGCTCCTCATACTTCACTTTATCTAGCTCAAACTTGTCATTAACAATAGCTGTTATGTCATAGGGTTTACCTTTGGCAGTAAACAAGTGTGAGGAGAATATGGGAAACCTGCTTGCGCTGTACAAGTCTAAACCCCAGTAAGCTATAGGTATTACAATGTATATTAACATCACATAGCCCACAAAAACATTGGCAATAGCAAAGAATGGGCTAATGAGCGGGCTGAACAAAAAGGATGCCACTGCAGTCCAGTCTAGTGATATGGCACCAACTCCAAGTCCCCTCATGCCTGAACCAATTTGTTGGGCTGTTACAGACTTGGAGAAAATCCAGCAAACCCATGAGATGCTTGTTAGGGTTGTGAAGAGGTATCCTGGGAACAGGTACCATGAAAAACTGCAAACTAAGGCAATAAGAAAGAATTTTGCCCGGGTGATCCTCTTCTCGTCTTTGTCATCTTTCTCATGCAAAGCGCTGCAAATTTATAATAAAAACTTTTATATTTCAAAATGAAATTGAGATAGAGGATTCCTTTGGGAAGGCTTAAGCACCTTACCTAAAAATGTAAAATTATTATTCTTAATTAATTCTAATTAATGTTTATATTTTTTTATTAATTTTAATTAATATTTTAGAAATATTAAATGATAGAAAAACCACAACTACAAGCTACAGAACAGCACTCCTAAACGAAGCTAAAGAAAAATACGTTAGACATGTCACACAAGACCCATAGCAACAAGTCAACTACTGAGCACCTAAGGTACAACCGTGCAAGGTAGAATTAGAAAGAATCTTGATGAAGTTTTGAGAATAGATGCAAGAAGGAAAGAATGAAAGTCAGTTCTTTTTTATAATTAAAACCAATTGTTAGCTGCATGAGTTAATTGTTATGATATGTTTGGGCCAAAAATAAGTGATAGGATAATTTTTGAAATGCATAAGAATGCAAATACATGCACCATTGCATTATCAGAAACAAGGAAATGCATGGTTGACATTTTCCTTTTGTTGCATCAACATTACAAGGCTTATTGTTGTCACCTTTATGTTTATGAGTTGTTATACTTTATTAGTACAATCATTGTTATACAAGAATTAGATCCTACCAAATCATAGAATGATGGTCTCTAACATTGCATTTGATTATCTCTAAAATCATGTTTAATTTATTTCATGGCTATTTCATGATTGGGAAATGCTATTGGGACAACTATTTTGTCTTATTTTTTTGTATAACCTGATGTATCATTAAAATAATTGGTTCTTTTAATTCATGTAAGACCCGTGATATTAAATGCATCCACATGTAGAAGTTGTATAAAAAAGTGAAACAAAAAAGTTATTCCTATAGTACCACCTTTCATGATTATTATATGAAGTAAAGTAAAACGGTAGGAAAGTTTGAAACGTACAAATGGTTGTCAATCAGCTCTAGAGATATTGTTCAAGATCAGAGGGCGGAAAGGTAACATTCCGGTACCCTTAGGGCTTGTTTGGTTGATAGTAATAGATATTCCTCAGTCAAACTATTAAAATAAGTCAAAGTTGAGAACTTCCGTAAGAATTTAAGAATAGTTAAGTCTTAATATCTAATTTTCCTTTTACATTAGTGAAAAATGAAGAAATACATATTTCTTACAAATTGAAAAGAATACATATTCATCATTTATCCTTTAGTTTAGTAAAATATTATGAACATTAAGGCTCATCTACTATTTTTTAGTAGATTTCTTAAATTTATCTTATTTTATAGTCAGACTAAAGAATATCAACCATCACTCACCAAACATGAACTTAATGGCTTTATTTTAACCTTTATTAGACTGTTGTTGTTGTTACTACAAGTTGATAATATGCAAGTGCCGGGAATCTCTCATCGCAAAATCTTAAATCTCACATAAAGATCTTGCTGGCGAATTTATTACACAGGATCCATCCAGCTAGATCTTTTATTTTATAAATATATTCAATTACTTGGGTGGAAGGGATTTGACTTTTGTGTTGAGTTTTGATTCTTTTGAATATGAACTCGGTTTAAGCAGGACTAGGGTCGGCTCGTTTACATCCTTATCTATGTGTCTTCATTGACCTCCCATTGGGGTTGACACAGAATTTTATGTCTTTTTTTTTATTATTATTGTTTGTTCCGTTGGAAGGGGATGGTTTGCACGCTCATTGGACCACTAATCCGCATGCGCCAGCAGACAGCCCACCTCGAGGGGCAGCACATGGCTTGAATTTGTGAAAGTGATTCACCTCGGGAAGTTCAGGAATTTGGATGATATTTCTATATAAGGTTTTAAGGATAGATGTCAAGAGATATTTTTTTTTTATTATGAATATATATATAAATTTATTATCTTAATTATTGTTGTCAAGCGAATAAATTTAATTAAAAATTTATTATATAAAAGATTATTTTTTT
>BPVZ01000072.1:1193712-1212979 GCA_020521535.1 Rubroshorea leprosula | reverse complement strand
TTAAAAAGAAAATTACTAAATAATAATTAGTTTATAATATTTAATTTAATTTTATATATAAAATTAAAAATTAAAAATATAATTGTTATCTCCAAAATCTCTTTTTTTGGCTACGTAGCAGATAAGACTACAAAAGTGTACCACTTATTTTGCTTAAAGTAAAAAAGAAGAATTCTCGATAACCCTCACTACTTTCAAGCATGGAATTCAGTTGCAAGTCGATGGAAGAGTATTGGTTAAATAAATTATGAGATGCATCTTGATAAGATGATTGTGCAAAAACGGGGGTGCATAGATGCATCTTGATAAGATGATTGTGCAAAAACGGGGGTGCATTCCTGCATAAAACTCTATAAATAATTGTCTTGGAAGAATATTAGGGACATTCCACAACTAGGGCCAAAATATTAGTTTGCTGATTGAAATAAAAGAGAAAAATAAAGGAAAAGAGAAAAAAGAGAGTATATGGCAAAAAAACTAAATTGCAAAAATGAAGCGTGATGTCACCGCGAAAGCATGAAAACATAAAAAACAAAATAAAAACTGAAGCATAAAACTAAATTTAAAAGAAACTAGAAAGATGAATTTTGGGCAAAAGTGCAATAAATTGAATTGCAAAAACCTAAATACATCAAGTGAAGATGTTTACAACGAAATAACAAAAACTAGAGTTAAAACTAACGGTAGCGTAGAACTAAAAACTTAACTAGGAAAACTTTTTGAGAAAATTGGATTTAAATTAAGATATTGCTTGTAAAACTAAAATGTAGATAGCATTGGGCGCTAGTTGTGTGAGAAACTGGTCTTTTACTTCGTTTCTTCTTTGTATACTTATAGTAATAAACACTTTTTCACACCATATTTAGAGATTTGTGACAGCAATTTTGAAAAATCAACGACAGCATGATATTTGAAATAAACCAATTAATTTGTTAATAATGTCGATTATCCTTTGGAAGTTTGCAACAAGCAAACGATTTCAAATTTTTGATATTTAAACCAAAAAAAAAATTATATATATTTTAAAAATAATTGGGACACAATCTTTTTATATAGTTTTGATATTTTTAGCTTTTCGAACACTAATTTTACAATTCAAAATTTTTATTTTCCTATACCTACTTATTGTCAAATAGTTTCAGTTTATCTAAAAAATTAAATTATTATTTATATATTATATTAAATTTTAATTTAAAATTAAATTATTAAAATATAATTGTCATAAATAAAGTTGAATAGAGGGGGTAAAATTTATTTGGACTTAAATTGGGCCAATTTAAATGGGTTACAATAGGTTGGGCCTTGCACATTCTGGATATTACGTTCCTCCCTCGTTACTGAGTAGGCCGCTTCTGCCATCTCCGTTCTCCGTTCTCCCTCTGAAGTCTGAACTGAAAGTCAGCTTCCCTTCCTCGCAGAAGCAAACCTACAGACAGACATGGTAGCATCAGCCATCTCACCTTCTTCCAATTTATCTCTTTCTCTTCCAACCAGAACCATCTCTTCCGAAGGTTCGCACCAGACACTCATACCCACATCTGTTTCATTCCATATAATCAGTTCCTTACGCCCCCATAACTCCTTTTTTCTTTTTTTTGCAGAACCCTGAGAGGACGATAGTTTCAGCATTTCCGAGTCAGCATGCAGATTCTTCAACAACTGGTTAATTTTCCAGTTCTGCAAATTCTGCAGATTTCCTGCTTGTAATTACGTACATTGATGCTTAAAGTTCGTATCTTTATCGGTTTTGGCTTTGACCCATTTCATTTTTTTTTAAGTTCAATTTATTGTTTTTTTATAGGTCCATTGAGTTAATTAACTTGTAATTAAGTGCATTACCACATTACCTTGTGATGATTGTCTGTATTGAATGTTTCTGTTCCCTTATGCTCGTTGGGCAAAACATTTTTTCCACCTGTGTAATTTTGCTTGAACGTCTGCATTTTGTTCATGTAAAGTTGTTACCTAATAATTATACGTGATATTTTTGCTTCTGCCAGGACTATCTATTAAAGATGTGGAGTTACCTCGAAAGATTGTCAAGAATGATTCACTTGATTCTAATCTAAGGTTCCTGAAATTCATCAGTTTGCTTGAATTTTATTTTCTTTTCTGCAATTTTTTAATCAGTTGATTTAATAGTTATTTTATTCTAAAATTTCTGATTGTCAATTTTGGTAAAAAAAAAAAAAAACTCCGTTTATTAATTTTGTTCAACTGATATAAATTGATTTCCATGTGACTATTAGTGGTGAATGCCAACAACTGATGAGAAACTACTGCAAATAAATATGTTACTTCTATTATTGTTTACCATTGATTTTTATGGTATTAGATGAAAATGCTATACTCTGTTATGTTTCGTTAATGGTTGTTAAGTATGGAGGTGTAATGTGTCCCTTAATCTTATCCTTAAGTCAAGAACATCTATTGTAGTGATACATTATTTTAATTCCAGCTATGGTGCTATTGAAGCCAAAAGGGGAACCCACCCATGATGCCAGCAGTGATGATTCCAGGAGGACCTTTGGACCTCTCAATTGTACTACTGAGATATCGCATAATCTTGACTGGGCAGCCAGTAACTTCACTGGTTGCTCAGAGAGTTATATCACAGCTGATGACTCTTACAGCTATTGATGAGGATGCAGATATCCTGGTGTGGTTTTATTTTTTATTATACTATTTCCACACTTATTCTTCCATTTGGCTTGGGGGCTGAACATCTCTATGGGGGCTAAACGTAGATGTTCCTAGAGCTTTAGAGCCTGCTTTATCAATTTTATAAGTCTGGCCTATTGTTGTCAGGTGTATTCAAACTGTCCTGGTGGAAGCCTTTATTCTGTGTTGGCAATTTATGATTGCATGTCTTGGTAAGATTTAGAACATTTTAAAATGCATTTTTTATCCCTTTTTTTTTTTCCAAATCTAAATTGTATAGCATAACACACTAGTAACTTGTTTGTTGAAAGTTGTATGGTGTGTTTTGCTTAAACTGCAAGCTTTTCTCTATGCTTAGGATTCAATCATAACCATGAGCTTCTGTTTAAGTTTGAAAAATGTTCTGGCAACTGATCCTGGAAACATGAACCATATGGTGAATAGATCCTTGTCCCTTCTAATGTGATGGGATTGTCTTTTTGGGTTTGTTAAAACTGACAAGATTAGAAGCTGTATCATTAATGTAGAATATTACGAGTTACAAGAACATTTGAAGAAATGGTGACAATCCTATGATCTAGTCTTGTGGTCAGATATGGAAATTGGTCTTTCTTTTCCAGACTAACTTTTTTTGTTCAGGTATCTTAAATGGAGTTTAATTAAAACATGTAATTGATACTTTTTTGAGCTGGTTATGTGCTTTGCAATTTAAATCCATTCATGTGCTGTTTCTTTTATCACCCATTGTAGAATTCAATCATTGATATTTTCTTCTAATTTCAAATTCTGCAAGCATTTTATGATTCATTAATGTCTCAGATCAAGCCAAAGGTTGGCACAGTTTGTTTTGGAGTAGCTGCAAGCCGTGGAGCACTTCTTCTTGCTGGCAGAGAGAAGGGAATGTGGTATGCAATGCCAAATGCACAACTTATGATATATCAACCACAGACTGGGTGTGGGGTATGATTCAACTTTATTTAGTTTTGTTACTTGGGAATTCTCTCCAAGGAGAATAAGGACACTTGTGCTTTCACAAGAGGCAAGTGAAGTTTCTTATTCTAGAAAAATTCTGACTTAAACCCTCAGACATTTATCTACTATTAGTGATAACTGATAAAAAAATTCTCTCTCCCTTGCATGCACCTGCGTGCACACACACACAGCTTTTGTAGTTAAGAAAGGAGGTTCCAATGTCAAATGTAAAAGTTTGCTTTTGAAACAATAATGTTTACCATTAAGTATGTTTACTTTATCCCTTTTGGCATAGAGGTTCATGATTAGTTGTGAAGCTCTTGTGGCTGAAACTAGGGGATTCTATGTTCATGAGGTCAATGATAGAAAACATAAACCATTGAGTTCATGAACTACGTGATTCACTTGTTAAAGCAATTGACTCATGCATTATAATGTGTTCTTAGGGTCATTCGGAGGATGTGAGATGCCAAGTGGATGAAGCAGTTCGATCTCGCCATGTAATTTCTCCTTTGTCTTTTGGTATTTCTTGATTTGAAGTGAACTAAAGACTACCTCGATCAATTGATTCTACAAGATGTCATTATCTTTTACAAATTCAAGCTTAATTCACCGTTACTGCCTCTTTAGTTCTCTGTTCAATGTTAGCCTTAATTTACAGTCTTCTTTCCTTGCTGCCTTGTTGCAGAAAATTGACAAAATGTATGCAGCTTTTACTGGTCAACCTTTTGAGAAAGTGCAGCTGTACACTGAGAGGGACCATTACCTATCTGTTGCTGAGGTAATGTTGATTAGTCTTGGTTCATTAAATATAAAGTAATGGCAACCAGCCTTTACTCTGGGTGATGATTTCCTGCCTGCCCCAACCCCGTTGGTGAATGGTGGCAACCCAGCTGACTTTTTTGTTGGCAGATCTTTTGACCAAGTTAAAGTTCTAACTAAGAAAACTCTAACCAAGCCTGCAAATGACTCACTTCAGAAGCAATCTCCCATTTTTTATGCATAGTTATCTCAAGACACTGAAACACTTGCTTAGAATCCACCATGCCTACATATCTGAATCCTTTAGCCTTGGTTAGTAGACCATCTTCTCAAACAGCCAAAGCCAACACTACCTTCTAATACATGGACCAGCAACCTTTAAACGAACCAACAGTCCCTCCACAAGAGCATCCATCTCACCAGTTCCTCCTCTCCCTCCCAACAAAATGAAAATCTACAAAATAAATAAATCAGGAAAAAAGAGAGATCTATTTATCATGCTATCGAAAGATCCATTTATCATGCTATCTTCCTTTGTTCTGTTCTATTACAGGCCATGGAGTTTGGACTCATTGATGGCATCCTGGAAACAGAATTCTAACATGGATTGGATTTGCAAGTTCCTTGGATTCTTCCAGAGTCCTACGCTGCAATGTTCCCAATGTGCTATCAGAGGTGTCTTTTGTAATGACTTGCAATCTTTGTCAAAGGCTTGTATTTGATGCAGGTCATATCTCAAGGTTACCGGAGATTTTGGTGGGGAAATGGAATTACCATATCATTTTCCAAGACAAGAATCCCAAATTGTATCTAGTGATGAGATTATTACCCACCATTAGATTGTAATGTCTTTGAGAACAGTGGTCTTTGAAAATTTTTAAGGGGAAAAAACATCCCACACCACGTCCACAATCAAATGGGAGAAGAGCCTTTAGCCACTATAGGCTTATTACTTGGTCTCATCAAGTTTGTATTTTCCTATCAAGTTGCTAACCAGGATCACTCTTTCTTTTCCTATTCACTGTAAGGAAATTGTTATTGTTGTTTTTCAGAAAACCAAGAGTTGAGGCCTTTCCCAGATTGCAGTTTTCCAGGGTTTATCTTGGTGTTTCACAACTAATGTTAATGAATTTTCATGACATATCATGCAGGCAGATTTTCTTGTCATGGGAAACAAAACCTCCGGCTTTGATGGGACACAAGAAACTCCTCATGTGTTAGTTGTCTATTGACTGGGATGTTACACTGTAGAATTTTTCCAGGCTATCACGCATGGCCAAAGAAAATATGCCTAAATTCTGGACCAGACTCATTCCTAGGCATTTAGAGTTTCAATAATGCGAGTGGTGTTTTTTAGTCTAGACTGCATATTTTTTGGGCAATCTAGGCTACGAAAGTATCAAAACACCCTTAATGAATCTTATTCACTAAAGGTATTTAAATGCTTTCACAGTCCGAACCGGAGAGAAACAAAAAGAAGAAGAAGAAGAAGAAGAAGAAGCATTTCATTGATACATAGCAAATTCAACATTTCATTGATTGGGTAGAAATCTACCTGTTGACTGGCAAAAAGGAAAGAAATAAACTTTAGAAAAGAATGCTAATAACCACAAATAGGCAGATGTTTAGAAGGCTATCAGCCCTGGGAAAAAGCATAGATTCCAACTTAACTGGTTTAGATCAGAAAAGCTTATGTTTATTACATGCTGCTACAATCAACTTATCCCTCAATGCTGCGCCTCATTTACCTGTCAAGGAAACAATAAGGTTATGAAATTTGTTTTACCATCACCTACCAAACAATTAGCAGGAATATTAGCGATTTCAAAACAGTTTTAAGGGCAAACCACTGACCATAGTTTTGGTGGACCATAGTGAATTTGTGAATGGCCTTTTTTAGGGATCCATATCTCATGGACTCAAGTGGTCCCATATGTCTGTAACATGAAAATAACTATGGTTTAGAATAACAACCAAGAAAACAATATTCTACAAGAAGAAGGGGGAAACTTCCGCAATCACTGTGGTCTCAATAGGTACTAAAGAAATGTAAAGTTAATGAAGCAATCAAAATTGTAGAAGCTATGTGTTTGTCGTGCTGTTGGTCGTTTCAACTCCTTAAAACCTTACAAAAAAGGACAAAGGAAATACATGGGCCACTCAAATAAGAACAAGGACTTCAGTTTCCATTCATTAGCAGCCTAGCAGGTAATCTGCAGTGAAGACCCTCAAGAAGGTCATCATGTTCTGCAAGCTTACTAACTAAAGAAATAGAAAAGACTTGCAAATTTCTTCAAAGAAATTTTCCAAATCAAATTCGAATACAGCTTCAGGTATTGCTAAATGTTTGCTTTCCCCTTGAATTCATAACCAATTATAGGTGACCAACCAAGACAGCTCCAACTATGTTTTAATCTTCATTTTAGACAGAACTGATGAAACATGCAAGCTTTGATAATGATTGTACATCATCTTACATAAAGAAAGAAAATGAATATTTTACCAGAAGATGTCATCTAGAGCTACTGTAAGCCTTTCATCAAACAGGACATTATCAACATTTTTAACAAATAACAAATGTAAAAGAATTTTGCTTTGCTTCTGGTCTTTACTTATAATTGCATGACAACTGAATAAGAGTAACCACTTACACAATCTCAGTATAACGTATCCTCCATGCAGGGAACCCTAAGTGGCACCTGGCAGGTCCATAAACTAATAAAAGATCAGGTTCCAGCCCTATACAACCTGATAGAACAAGCACACGAACACCCAAAAGTTAAGGATTGGAACTGTAAAGGAAATGGATCGAGTCAACCATCAAGATCAGACAAGTAACAAACCGACAGCTTTTAGGGCGTCAGTCATGTTAGGTTCTGTAAAAATTTGATCTTCCTGAGTTCTGCCAGAGGCACTCAATTTTAAGTACTTCATAAAAAGTACATTGGCTGCTTTTGCCACTGCTTCCTTTCCATCAGTGAATGATGCAAACTCCAAAGTAAAATCCTTTTGGTTGAGTAGGACATCATCTTCATGAGATTCCTATGGAAAATAGATCCAACATTGTATGAGTTGTCAAGCATTATTTCTGGCATTCCAGTGGTATGCACTGTCCTTTGTAGATGATCTCTCCAAAATCATTATATCATGAATTACATAGGGCTAATAACAAACATGTGCAACAGCTTTCTAACATAATTTCTGAAAAATAAGGGAAAAAAGAGAAACTTGTACTAACTCAAACTTAACTGAATGAATTTATTAAACTAACATTCTGATAGAAAATTCTATAAATGAAAAAGAGATGGCCATATATTATAGTAGTTTGGTTCTGACCAAACATCAGCTATACACCTATCCGTGACCAAGCATGATACAGAGTATTTTGGCAATACCAGACAGTACCTCCAATAAAGTTGCACAATCCAACTTCGCCAAGATGGACTCCTTTGATTTCTTCAGAATTCCTGAATGAAAATGAAAAAAGGATGCTAAGTATATGACAAGAACAACAAGGACATCTTACATGCCTGCTGAGCAACAGTGACAACCAGGAAATCTTTACCTTCTGCATCATATAAGCACACATGTTTTACACCAATAGCTATTAGCCATTCCAGAAGCTCAATAATTTTGGAAGTTTGGTGAGCATCTTCACTTTCTATCACAATGGCTAGATACCGGAGCCTGCCTATATGAAGGGATTTGTATCTCTTCAGTACTCCTTTAGAGATAAAATAGCTTTCAAGCAAATCGGACACACCCTGTACAAAGTACCACAAGCTGACCATAACATGTAGAAGATGCCACAGTAGCTGATCTACAAGGTTTCCAACCTGCACAAGCCGTTAACCCAAAATGAACTTCTAATTTAAGTGTAGGAAAATAAATGGCATAAACGTATTGGCACCAGGATCTACTACTGCAGAATAAGATTTATTAAAACTATAAAGATTCAATTGCAATTCATTTACACCAGACAATTATAAAAACATCAATGACTAAAAAGCTAAGGGGCTTTGCAATACTCCAACCGCACAATAGAACACCAACTTTGCTCCTTTCTCTCTCAATATTAACCCATGTTCTCTGACTGCAAAGCAAATTCATAGAGAACTACCCTAGACCACCATTTCACCGAAGAGAAATTATGATCTAGCAGGAAAACTCCCTTCCCTGAAAGTAAATCCTTGGAAACCAACACAGCTGATTCAAATTATATCATTTGGTTCTCTATAAAAAAGAAAAAAATAATAAAAATAAAAAGAAGGGACAAACTTTGCTAAAATAGTACTTAAAGTCGATATATTCCCTCAAACAAAAAAAGGGGAAAGGGGAAAGGGGAAAGGGAAAAGAGAAGATGCCCATCACCAAAATGCATGTAGAAAATAAAACCCACGTACCTGAGCCATCCAACCATACAACAATTGAACTTCCTCTTTGAAATCCATCCTGTGAAAGATACGTAATAGATAAACCCCATTTAGTTTTGAACATAAAGGATAGACGGCATGAAAGAAACGGGTTGAAGTTGAAACTAGACCTTTAGAATCAATCCAAGGAACTGGGTATTGCTTTATTGGATTGGAAAGGCAGCAGCTTGGAGCCAAAAGGGGAATTGATAAAGAAAACCCTCTTGAAACAGGGTCTGGAAAATCACTGATGACAGAAAGGTGAAGAGGGTAATTCGAGAGAACCCCAAAAAAGAAAAAAAAAAAGAAAAAAAAAAAGAAAGAAAACTTTATGAACACAATCAATATGTGGGAACTTGCCTTTCAAAAAAAAAAAAAAATCAATATGTGGGAACAAGAGAGCTGAGTGCAGGAATAAAGTACGTGGGACAAAGATAGAAGGAAGAGAAACCCGACGGCACGCTTTGTAGGCTTGCGGCAGTGCGGCAGCATGTATTCCGCGAATACTCAACCCCAGAGCGTTGTACTTAATTTTTTTTTTTTTAGGGGGCCGTGTTATACAATTTTTTTTAGTTGCGAGCATTGTAACAAAGTAATCTCAACGCTAATCTCTTTGAGTTTTATAATAAACATAAAAAAATTTACATTAATTATTTAAATAATTTAATGATTTTTTTAACAAAAAAAATAAGAAGTCTTCACACCTTTGGGCTCTAACCATGAATTTTTCAGTAATAGATCTTTGACAACTAAATCAATCTTATATGGTAATGATATTTAATTATAAAGATTCATTTGCTAGCTGAGCCTATTAGTCCGTTCCTTGCAAGCATAATCCTTTTGCTTTTTTATTTCAATAGGATTCTCCCTGCTTAATGGATAAGCATTTATTGAAATTTAAGTAATATAAGATGTGAGTAGAGTAAGATAAAAGATGAACGATAATTATTTTTTAATTGGATAACTAATATAAAAAGAAATTATAATATATTATTTTACCCAAACTTTATAAAAAGTATTGTTTTATCAATTAAATCACATATATTAATAAATTTTTGTTTCCATGAAAAAAAGTCATATGTTACATAATTAATTCGATTTTTTTTCTTTTTTTCTCTCTTTTGAATTACCATTTATTTTGAAGTGTTTTAGTGCTCAAGCTAGAGTTTAGGTGTTGACTAAAAAGAATTTAATATTTCTTCAATATATTAGATTAATTTGAGGGTGTCCATAATATTGTTTTAGGAGTAATTAATTTTAAGATACATTAAAGGTAATAGGAAGACATTTTTATCTTTAAAAAAAATTTAATAATAATAGTTTAACTTTAGTGTCTCAACCAAAACCAATGAAAATTCAATTTGAACGTGTTATTTGATTAGAGTTGTTATGAAAAATTTTGATATATCTAATATTAGTAGGTTTTTATTTTATTTTCTTTTCTTTTTATGAGACCCAAAAATAGATTCCGCTGGCAGGTGGAGTCTCTTTAAATGAGGTTTTTTTTTTATTATATTGATTATACAATGAGATGTAACTTTTTAATATCTTATCTTATTTCACTTATATATTATGTGATTTAAATTTAGAATTTTTTACTTTTAACAAAAAAAGATTACTACTGAATTATTTAAATCGTTGATTTCTCTCTTTTTTTATTATATTATTTTACGTTTATTTATTAGTGTTTTGAAGATAAAAATAATATTAGTGTAATGTTAAGTAGTTATTTCATGAATCTTAACATTGGAGTAAAAAAACACATCTATATTCTTCACGTTAGGATTAGATAAAATAGAAAAATTATTTTATAATTTAAACTATACAATATTATTTTTTAATTTAGAGAGAGTTTTATAATTTTAAACTTATCTTTTTTTTAAAGATTTAAATTTCACAATTTAATATAATTTAAATACCATAATACACGGATAGTGATATGGTGGAATTTGGGACATTTATTGAGAAGCCGTAAGCTCAAATCTCAAAACACTAGAGCCCCGGTTAATTAATGCCACCACTCGGCAGAACGTTGGAGCACATAAAAATACAAAACTTTTAGTTGTGGGATCATTTTGCCCTTTTCAAACTTCCCTTTAGAAGCTTGCTCAATTTTGACCCAAATACCATACATTGGTGTTAAGAAAATTTATGAAGTTAGCAGTCAATTTTTGCGAATACGAAACTGACTTCATATGAATAAAAGAGGAAGATGAAAAAGGAGTGTTCAGCTGAATAGGAAAAAAATGTCTGAAAACAGACGGGGTTTAGTTTTATTGAAAAAATGGGCAAAAAAGTATTTTCATTTTTTTTTAATTTTTAAAATTGATTGCACAATGAGAGGTAATCATCTCTCATTCCTTATCACATCTCACACATCTTACAGATATACTATAAGACTTGAATTCAAAATTTTTTATTTTTAACGAAAGGAAATGATCACTTAATTACAATAAAAAAGTATTTTCAGATACAAAACTTCACATTTTGTGTGGCCTCAGCATTTTGCTACTAGACCCCCAACATTTTGCCGTGGAAGAATAACCGAGGCCAAATACTAGCATTTGACCATGTTTCTTCATTTTTTCGTCCATTTAATTTTATTTCTGTTTTATTTTAGGAAAATAATAACATTAGACTTTATCTTTAAGGTCCCATTTGTTGAAGTTTCTTTTGACAAAGGAATATGGAAAAGTTGATAAAAAATTAACTTAGTTTGGCCTAAAAAAAATTAAAGTTTTTACACAAAGATCAAGATAAAATATAATTAATTATAATAAAAATAAAAATAAATAAATTATTAATTATTTAATTAAAATTACTTACAAAATATATTTATTAAAAATAATATTTATTTTTATAAAATTATATTAGAAAAAATATAATTAATATACTTTTAATTTATATTATAAGACTAGCTACTACTTAAAAAATCCGTATTTCAACAGAGAAGTTAGATTTTTTTTTTTTTTTTTACATAAGAAATCATTGAAAAATGTAGATGTTTTTCAAGTAATCCATAGGAGTCAATCAACTGAATTCAAATACCAACACTTGGAACAAACCATCAGCTTTGAAAGATTGGTCGAGAGAAGCTAGACTGTTAGGAGAAGCTATATTGTTGGGCAGGAGAGGGACCACAAAGTAACGGAAGGTTGAAAGGCGGCGTAGGCCGCAATTATCTGGGATTCTTCTCTCTGCTCTCTCTACATGCATGTTAAAGGTTGCGTATGAAGCTTCTGCTCGTGTGAAATGTGAAATAAGGCTGATTAAACCTCGTTGTTAAGTGTTGTTGCTCTAAAAGTCTAGGTTTAAGATTTAAATTTTTTTTACATGATTTAAATCTTTAAATTAACACTTAAATATCAAATTTCCTTAAAATAAATGTATCATGTAAGCTAAATTGAAATAACACAACCATTTAAGACAACAACATGAAATTATCAATGTTCATGGGATAAGTAAACTTTTGCTTGATATGAACAGTAAATACTAATGTCCAAATTTTTGGATTAATGAAAAATAATATCTCATTGTGGTTGGGAGTTTAGAAAGAAAATCTTAATGGACATTCTATCTAATTATATGACATAAAATGAATGCATACCAATTGCAATTGTTGTTAGCTAACATTTTTTTTTTTTTTTTGATCAGCTGTTGTTAGCTAACATTGATGCCTTAAAAGGAGAAGAGCTGGTTGTTTAATGAAAAAGTTTTAAGTTACCACAGATGTTTGGGCAATGAAGGCTCTACTCGCCAGCTGCATCCCATTTGGCTTGAAGTGCAAAGAAAGCAACCCATAAATGATGTGCTCCAGTACATTCACAAGTTATCATAGCTAGAGTAAAGTCTTTTGTTGAATCTATAGTTCTATACTCATTCAGTGTATAACTTAGAAGGTTTTAACTAATACATAACACAAGTTTGCATTCTCTCATGTAATCCACGTGGCCACGATACTCCGTGTGAGGAGTAAAATGGAGTGCAGCACATAATCATTAGGTTGATTTCTCAATCGATACTCGAACAAATACTAATTTACTAATCATGTTTTATATAGTTACTTATATATATATATATATATATATAACACAAGTTTAGGCTTAATGTATTTTGTAAGTTTTGAGGAACTTATTGTTATTTTTGTTATTTAGTTTGGACTTAGGGTTATGTACCCTATAAACAATCTTGTTAAAATTTTGTTTAATAACACTTCTTAATATTTTAGTTTTTAGCTTTTATATCTTTTTACTATTTTAAAAATATATAAAATATTAATTAAAATAAATATAATATACATATTATGAGGATGAGCTTGCCAAGAATCCTACACATTCAAATTAGATTCAAACATTGTAGGTAATAAAGTTTTTTGCAAGAAAGTGAAGGCCTCATGAGTCGAATATAAATGTCTAGACATTATTGAATTATAAAAATGTGAACATATAGATATGCTCCCATGTGCACAACCTAGGACTGTCAATGTCAAACACCCAAAGTACATGAAAAATTATCTGTCCGTGTCCCCAAAGCTACAGGAAGTTCCTTAAGGCATCAAATGAGGAAATTAATGAGGAAAAGTAACAATCACTACGTTGATATGACATAAAGTAAGATTATTAAAGCCAAAGTATTACCAAAACTACAATTCTTTAAGAGTAACAAACACAAGGAAAGAGGAATTGGACTGGATGATCTGATGAAAATCATGAGATCAAGTTCATGGCATAGCCACATAAATTCAAGCTAACAGCCTCATATAACATCTTAACTAATCAAGCACATGTACCTATTGGGCAGCATCCTCAGTGAACCTAGAATCAAAAGGAGCACAAGGATCGATATTTCCTTGACCACCAGCAACCCCACTACCATGCTGCAGTTCAATCACAAGCCACCGGACAGCTTTACTCATTTGTTCTAATCGAACGGCACTGATGGGGGGAAGGCCAGCAAAAGCCTGCTCTGGCTTCCAAGCAACAGAACCCGTAGCCTCATCTACAAGACACTCCAATCCTATGCTTTGCTTGACAGACTCAACAAATTCCTCAGCTTGATCACAAGCGACTCTAAACAATTCCCATTTCTGCGTAAAGACTTCCAGGGCAGCATCTGTGGCTACCGTTTTGTGCTCGCCTGCAATTACTTTAGTTTCAAGCAGATTAGCTGCTGCAGCTACAAATTCTTGATACCCGTTATTCAGGGATTCTACAACATTGTCCATCACACTCGAGCACTCAAATATTACACTGAAGTTCAAAACACAGAAAGAATTGCATAAGATAAATGAGATAAGGGACAAAATACAGATAAATGAAAAAAGGGGAAGATTTTCCAGGCATATACAGGGCATAATAGATATAAATGCTTCAATTTTGGTAAAAAAATTCACTAGGAAGCTTCAGAATTACAGAAAATTCCCCCAAGAGGGAAAATTATATTCCAAAATGTATAAAAATTAATTTAAGCCATTAACAGTCCATCTGAACCAACTCCAATATAGAACTACCAAAACCAGAAGCAATTTCCGTACAATGTATACACAAGAACGAAAGGAAATGGCGCGATTATCTTTTTCCTCAGGAGGCAAGAACCTAGGTCAAAGCAATTAAACCAGGAAAATCAACTATACAAATGAGCCAAGATGCGAAGAATTTGAGAGTAGATGTTAGATTTTACCTTCTGTTTCCGCCGGAAAGTCGGAAAAGCTACTGATCGGAGCTGGAAAGTAGAAGTTGGAGATGAAAGAATGAGCGGGCTATCGCTCAGTTGCAGATGTGGAATTACGAGATTGGGCCTCAGCTTGGAACCCGGCCCAGATTTTGTGTAGCCCATAAACTTCACACCTCATTTCAATCTTTACGGTTTAATGTTGATCCAATCGAACACTGCCACGTAAACCAACTGCCCGAGCCACGCGCGAAGAAACCGAATCCGAGTTAATATCTAACTCCAAAATTTGAATACTCATCTATGTATATATATTTCAAATTCCCCTTTTTTTTGTTCTGCTTTTCGCGATTCTTCAAGCCCTTGTTCGTTTCATCTCCTTTTCGACGGCCGAGACATGGAATCCGGGGAAGGAGGAGGGCGGAGCAGTAAAAGAATGCGACAATTTGATGAGGATGAGGAGACGACTTTCACTGATATTCGATTAGGTCCTTCGGTTTGGAAGGATGGTGCGCCGGATTCGCCACAATGTCCGGGGGAGAGAGTGAAGCCGGAGTCACCTGCGTCAAACTTTCAACCACTTCCACCGTGGCTATGGGAATCACAGTACCTACAATCGCAACCACCACAGTCAATGACGACGTATTGGCGGTCGTCCTCGCCTCCGTATTTTCCAAAATCAACGGAGTGTTTGTATTCTCCAGAACCACCGAAGTATCCACCACCAGACTGCGCTCAGCTGCCAAATATTCCTCAACAATCGCCGCGCATGACGCCTTCTCTGAAATCACCGGAGTCTTCATATTCTCCAGAATCGCCATGGAATTCGTATTCTCCAGCATCGCCGGAGAATTCGTATTCTCCAAAATCACCCGAATATTGGTATTCTCCACAGCCACCTGAGTCTTCCTATTATTATTATCCAAAAACACCGGAGTATTCGTATTCTCCAAAATTACCGGAGTATTCGTATTCTCCAAATTCACCAGCGTATCCTCCGTCACTTCCTTATCGTTCAGAATTTCCGAAAGTACAACTGAGACAATCGCCGTGGCAGACATCCATTTCATTAGGAGAGTCGTATTCCCCAGAATCACCGAAATATTGGCCAACGCCACAACAATCACCGGATTCGTACTCACCAATGTCTCCTATCTGTCCCGATTCACCAAAATATCCACCGCAGTACCCATTTGAATCACCGAAGTACAGGCCAGTTGCACAACAATCACCAGACTCGTATTTGCCGCCGTCTCCTACCTGTTGCTCCGATTCACCACAATATCAACCAAATAATTCATTAGAATCCCAGGCAACAGGGATGTACTCGCTGCCGTCTCCTATCTATTGTCCCGATTCACCACAATATCAACTAAATAATTCACTAGAATCACGGCCAACAGTGATGTGCTGGCTGTCGACCCCTATCCATTATCCCGATTTATCACGATATCCACCAAAGCATGCACTAGAATCACCTAAATATGGGCCAACACGACCACTGTCGTCATTTTCACAACAATCACCGCACTCATTCACGTTCCCATCGCCTCTCAATTGTCCGGGGTCGCGACTGCTGACTGGCATAGAAGAGCCGAAGACAAGCAAAGAGCGTGAAGGCAGTGATTCCCGAGCAAAAAGATTCGACTAATTGGCTGTTTTTACTACTGGGGCAAATGCAAATGGTGTAAACAACTGGATCCTAATGGTCCTTTTGATTATGGTTGAGGTTGATATTCTTTTGATTTCTTGAACAAAGGGATATAGGTTGCTTTGATCTTGTTTATTCGCAATAGCATATGAACTTGAAATTTCTAAGATTGTCATCTTTAAACTTCGTTTTCTATTCTCTTTTGTTTAAGATGCATTGTTTTGCTTTTAATATAACCCAATTTTGGGCCGAAGATTTGATTGTTCTGTATGCTTTTATTGTGTTGTGTGATCTAGCCATATAAAGTCATCTAAATGTAATTACCCAAGAGGCCTTCTTCACTCAAATTCATTCTTAGAAGAATGATGAGAATTAAGGATAATGTTGTGTGGAGAATTTTCCTTTTTCTTTATTTGAATTCTGGTGTTTAGACACAGTGAGAAATGAGAAAGAACTATGCTTGTTTTGTACTCTCTTAATTAATCTTCATTATTTTTGTTTTATTTTGTTTTGGGGTTGTTTTCTTAGCTCATTTTGCTTTGATTTGTAAACCACAATTTTAGAGAGAGTGAAGTCAAGGGGAAGTTGAGAATCATCTTATGTTGGATGAAGCAATAGTATTTCTTTGAAGTGGAAAATGGGGAAAGTTTTTGGGTATATATATAGAAATTATAATCTGATTAGTATCCTTTTTGGTACAATCTGTTTGCCTGGAACTCAATTTGCAGCATAATAATTTTTTTTTGTTCACAATGTATGTAATTGATTAAGACATGGTGATGCAAACTCAAGAAGATGAAAATGGTATGAATGGCAAGGTGTTAAGGAACAAAGGAGCATATGCTTCTGGTACTTTGAGTGATGGAAAGGGAGGAGATATTATTTCCTCTAATCAAATTAAAGTGGTGGGTTAATATTTAAATTTAATTGGATAAAATTATCTTATTTTCTATTCATTATCCTTAAACTAAAGTTTTTAAAAAATTAATCTTTCAACTTGCAAGAGTTCATTTAGCTTATAGTACATTAAACTCAACCACTTGAATTCACATACTGAAAAGTAAATTCATAATATTAAATTGCAAGGGTTTAATTTTTAAGTGAGTTAGATATTTCAAGTAATTGATTAATCAAAATTTTCGAGGCTTTCAGTTTTTTTTTTTCTTTTTTTTAACAAATATTTTTAACTTATCTAATGATGCACCATATCACTATAGAAAAAGGCTTTTCTACTATAAAACTCACCCCCACCTCAAAACTCTTCCCCACCTCATTTTCAAATTTCAATTGAGACCTCTAATATAAAGGCTTACTTAAAGCTCCTTTTTTTATGGTCAATACAAGTACAATTTATATTATATTTTAATTAAATATCATTTTTTTATTTTAAATTACATATTAAGATATAATGTTTTCTCACATTTTTACCTATCCCATCTGCGTGTTTACAACTTGAATTTAAATCCCTTACTCAATTTGAAGGATAGAGAATATTGACAATTAAATATCAACCATATTCATAAGAAATTATATAAATTAAGGATATATTTAATTTGGCAAACGTATTAATTTGATTAGATACAAAGTTATATCTTCCCTTTTTCTTAAAAAAAAAACCCTAAAAAAACTAATATAAAATTAAACTAACCCTAGAGAACATGGTCTAGACAAAAAAATTTTAAAGCATCAAGTCCTCTTCATTAAGGCAAAAGGTGCAATTCAGTCCCTGTACCTACAATGTTGTGGTAGATCAACCCTTATACTAGAAATTATGGCAAATCAGCCCCTCTACTTCATGATATTTGGCAAATAGCCCTTTTAGTGAGAATGACATCATCCAGCCGTTAGACCCATCAATTGCCTGTTAATGCCTAATGAGCTGTCGCTGACTAAGAGTTGATTGGGTGTTGATGTAGACCAATTTGCTCTACTTGGGTTTACTGCTCAATCTTCATTCAATTCACAAGGGATAAATCATGGATTTAATTGATATATTAAGAAGCAAAGGACAGAGAAGTGAAGACGGCAAAGGACAAATAGAGCGTATTATTTGTTGATCACCCACTTCGCCTCAGAGTCATTTGCCTCTTTTGTGTACTTTCTCTTTTAGTTTGTAATTTCACAAATAGTTCAAAATTTTCATCTTTTATTGTCCTTGTTTTTTGGGTTCATGATTCCTAGATGTAATGGAAAGACTCAGCTCTTAAAGGTAAAGGAATGCCTTCTTTGTATTCTTGGTCTTGCAAAAGGTATACGTTTATACATGTCTTATGTTCTTTCTTCTCTTGTTTTTGTTTCTGTTCTTGCCTAACACATTTTTGTTTTTTGAATTTCAAGAGTTACAAAAATGGTTATGTGTGGAATGATTTAGAGGAACACGATGTTATCTATCCACCAGATGGCGCTGAGTATGTACTTAAAGGTTTTGAATTGGTTGACAACTGCTCCATTTCCAAAAGATTTCAACTTGGAAGCAATAGGATGGCATCGCTGCCATAGTAGGAAATTCATGAACCAAGTATCCATTCTAGACAAAAATTGCAATTGTTCTCTTTGACTCGATCTACCTATCAAGGAGGAGAACATAAGGGGCAGAGGATTGCATTTGAAGAGTAAGAAGATGAGGCATATTAGTTGGATGAGGAGAATACGAGCTACACCAGCTCCACCACACCACATCCTCGTTGCTTTAGAGGAGTATCCACAAATGAGCCAAAAGAAGACCACAAAAATGGCTCCAATTCAATCCCTAATCACTTATCCCCACTGCCAACCGCTTCCATCCTCTCGAAAAAGCCAAAACAGAGTAAACAAATACTTCCTAGAGATTCGAAGATGGTGACCCAGTTGCCCCTGCTTCCCCATTCTTCAATTGATGATGGAGAAGAAACAAATTGGAATGAGGTTGAAGATGACATCTCTATGGCCCAAATCACCCTAAACTTTAATAAAAAAAGATGGAAAGAAATCAAGTAAGGTTGGAAAGAATTGAAACAAGCAGAAGCAAATCAAAATAGAGGGAAAGTGGTAATTGACGGTGAGATTGAAACCTTAGATCCCTAATTTTATTTGTTCGGATAAGGGTTGTTTGGTCAACTAACACAAGTGGAGTAAATTGGTCCATATCAGTGTCTAATCA
>BPVZ01000072.1:1173765-1191836 GCA_020521535.1 Rubroshorea leprosula | reverse complement strand
TGGCAGGTTAAAAGCCACGTGATTTTCCACAAACGTGAACACGTGCCTCCCACGCGATAAGGAACAAATAAATAGAGCGAGGGCAGCGGGAATAAACATGCAGAAAAGAAGATCCGAGACGCAGGCGCCAGACCGAACCACAAACTGCATTTTCGCTTTGAAAACATCACAAAACACACAGTAACATAACTGAACCTCAAGAAAAGAAAAAATGAAAAAAAAATCAGAGATGAGGAGAAGAGAAACAACAATGGCAGCTGGACCACCGCGACATCACCTTCTCCACCACTGTTCCTTCTCCATGTGTTTTTGATTTATGAATCTGCCAATCTTCGCTGTGAGATTTGGATTCCGTTTTGTGAATTTTGTTTTGTTCCGCACCAATGGAGGCATTGGTGGAGCTTTGTGACCTGATTGCCAAAAACCCCAAGCAATTCGCCGATAAGCTCGCCTGGATTTGCGGAAGGTGCCCGCAGCCGGAGTCCTTGCTCGTCGGATCGCCTAGGGTTTCGCGGTCCCAGCTCAATGCGGTTCTCGCCGTGGCGCGGTTCCTCTCTAAGTGTCCTGATTACACGGATAATCGGGTCAAATCGGTGGTGCTTGAGTTCCTCCGAGCTGTTCCGTCGTCTTTTCGTCGGTCTTTCTGGCCGCAGTCGTACGGAGTCGAAGCGATCGCGTTGTTTTACGTTGATTTCTTAGTGTACGTATCGGCGTGCGGGGAAATGTCTCCGGATTTTGCCACGGAGATTGGTGGGATCATGGGGGAGGTGGTTTTGGACGTGATTAATAACAATGACGCCGATGGAAATGATATGGCGATTAGGAGGGCCTTCTTGTCCGCATTGTCGCAGAATTTCCCACCAATTTCGTCGTCAGATGCTGAAACAATGATAACGTGCCTTCTTGATCAATTGCCAATATCAGTCCCTGCATCGCCAAAGGAACAAATTCCTGTGAATTCTGAGACGTCTTCATCTCAGAGCTCGCCATTGAGTGCGAATTTTCAGGGAAATGAGGGTGCAAGCCCAGCCAATGAGAGCTTGAGAGGGTCTACAGTGGCAAATGGAGGGAGTGTTTATTGGAAGAGTGGGGCTGATCAGCTAGGTAATGTGAATTTTGGGTTCAATGATGGAGGTGCTTCTATCTCTAGGCACCAGGTTGCTTTGTTTGAGGAAGAGTCTGTTGAGAGCTTGGAGAAGCAAGAGTTTGCGTTCAAATTGATTGCTCACATACTGCAAACAGTGCACATTGATCAAAAACTTCTGGAGCAAGTGAGATTAGTTGCAAAGAAGCAGTTTCTGTCTATGTCTGCTTTTCTAAAGGTAAGTGGCTGTAAATGATTGATCCCATTGTTTATTTTGGGAAAAAAAAAAAAAAAGAAGAGTAGGTAACTGGTACTGCAAAGGGAACTTATTCGAAATTTGTAACAAAGATGAGACTACAGATTAATAATATTGAACTTAACAAAACAAGTTGATAACGAAATTGATATGGGCATATGATTGTTCACCTTGTGGCCAGATAAGGAAGCGGGACTGGAATGAGCAAGGGTCACTTTTAAAAGCCAGAATCAACGCAAAGTTATCACTTTATCAAGCTGCTGCTAGAATGAAAATTAAGAGTCTTGCATGTATTGATGCCGACAGTAAAACTTCAAAGAGGTTGGTTCTTGGGGCTCTTGCATTGCTGATAGATGCTGCTGAATCCTGTTTGCTCTCTGTGTGGAGAAAATTGAGAGTTTGTGAGGAGCTGTTCAGTTGCCTACTTTCTGGCATTGCGCAAGTTGCTGTCACTGGGGGAGGACAGCCATTGCGTGTTTTGCTCATTCGTCTCAAACCCCTTGTGCTGACAGCATGTTTACAGGTCCATATTTGCATTGACTTTTAGGTTTTTTATCTGAAAAATTTTCTAGGTAAAGTTTTCTATTTATTGTTTAACAGGCTGATACTTGGGGCAGTAGCCAGGGAGCCATGTATGAGAGTGTCCTGAAAACTTCTTGTCAGATAATTGAATCTGGCTGGACAAAGGACCGAGCTCCTGTGGATACATTCATCCTTGGATTATCTGCAAGTATCCGTGAGAGAAATGATTTTGATGAGCAGGTTGGAAGATACCTCTATCCTCTGATTAGCTGTAACGAATTCATATGTGGCATTTACCCACACTACTGTGTGTGCTTTGCATATAATTTCTTTAATTGTCCTTGAAGGAGGATGCTAATACTCATTTCTAGTATGCTTTAGGCTTGATTTGAAATAGTAGAATTTATTTGTTCAGCTTTGTCTTTAGTTGTCTAAAGTTTAGCTAGTGTTCTACACTTGCATCTTGGGGTTTATTTTGTTATTGTCATTTGAGATGGATATGGTAATTTTAATGCAATCTGTGCCTGTGCCTACTCAGTAAGCCACTAAGGCTATAATGTTAGTCACTAGATATGTGAATATTTTTTTTATGCATGGCTTGCAATTAGCAATTATTCTTTTTATTTGATGCCTTTAGAATTTACATTCATTATGTATTTACATGTTCATGGAAATTTCAGGTTGATAAAGAGAAGCAGGCAGTGCCTGCTGTGCAGCTTAATCTAATACGTCTATTAGCTGATTTAAATGTGGCTATCTGCAAGTCTGAGGTGTTGGACATGATATTGCCTCTTTTTATTGAGATCTTAGAGGAGGGTGATGGTGCAACTCCTAGTCTACTGCGACTCCGAGTATGTGACCTTCTTTCTGGAGCTGTATTTTCTAACTGTGAATTTTAAATCCATCTATCTATTCTTATATGCCTCATGTCTATATTATTAATCCAGCTGAAACAGTTATCTTATAGCTTTTGCTTCTCTTGATTTGCTCATGTAGTTCCTCAAATTTCTCTTTTGAACTCTCAATTTAATGCAGCTTCTTGATGCTGTATCTCGCATGGCTAGTTTAGGTTTTGAGAAGTCATATCGTGAGACTGTTGTTCTGATGACAAGGAGTTACTTGAGTAAATTATCAAATGTTGGTTCTGCTGAAAGTAAAACTATGGCACCTGAAGCCATTACTGAACGTGTTGAGGTGTGCATTATTCTGAATGTGCATAAGTATTAGTTATTTTGGTTGCTTTATAATTTTCTTATCAATACAATGCTCACTGGTTCAATCACATCCTAGACTCTTCCTGCGGGCTTTCTTTTGATTGCCTCTCATCTCAAGAGTGCTAAGTTGCGATCAGACTTTCGCCATCGTTTGTTATCTCTGTGTTCTGACGTAGGCCTAGCTGCTGAGTCCAAGAGTGGAAGGTTGGTTTCTGTTTCAAAAAATTATTTGCCCATTAATGGGATCCTCTTGCCTGTTTTTAGTTTGTTTTTCCTAATCTGATTTATTGATGTCACTACACGTGCGCTTCTGATTCTGTGCTTATATCTTACTTTCTAAATCCCTTTGTTATTGTCCTTGTGATATATTTGTAGAGTTTTTATATTTGATGTTCAACCTTTGGCAGGAGTGGAGCTGATTTTCTTGGCCCTCTACTTCCTGCTGTTGCCGAAATATGTTCTGATTTTGATCCAACTACAGACATTGAACCATCACTTCTGAAGTTATTTCGCAACTTGTGGTTCTATATTGCCCTCTTTGGATTAGCACCTCCCATACAGAAGGTTCAAACACCAGCAAAATCAGTTTCCACTTCATTGAACAGTGCAGGAAGCATGGGTAATATTGCCATTCAAGCAGTTGGGGGCCCATATATGTGGAATGCACTATGGTCTTCTGCCATCCAGCGTATTGCTCAAGGCACTCCTCCCCTTGTAAGTTGATCTTGAAGAATTCTTGCTCAAACTTCTATACTTCACTTTCTTGTTTGGTTTGTTCCATTTTCTGCCAAGAAATCTTAAGCCATCCATGTTTAGATGACATTAGTGATTGCAAGGTTAATTCTGATGATTGGTATGAGAAGTAGGACAAAACTGTGAAGTGTAAATGGTTTTAATATGGTGGATCCTCAATTGCTAAATGGTGCTAGAATTTGTGTCAAATGTTAGATGGCAATGGGATTCATTATTAGGTTTCATGAAAAATTGCATAGTTGATTTGTAGGAGAGGTTTTGGGAGTAGCCAGAAAAGAATCACAATTGAGATAAACTTAGATAGTCTTCATTTCATTTTACTTCCTTGCTTAAATTAATAGCAGCAAAGGAATGCAGAAATCTTATGTACAGACAGGAAATAAAACACAAAAATCTTGCCTATTTCACATCTTTTAGAAGTAAAACCTAGTAAGTAGATGCGGAACAGTTGCCTTGTGGACTATAAGTAGCTTTCTTTAGTTGGTGGAGTACTGTTCATGGCAATTAAAAGCCTGTACTGTGGAACTATGAAAGTTTGATTTCATTCTACTACTAGCTTTCATTGAATCTCCCTCCATATTTTATGAATGTTTTTTGTAAACCGAATACTTGAATTCCTTGAAGCTATGACTGGCTGGAGTCTCCTAATGGTTCTAGGATGAAGAATGTGTCCCTCTCCTTGTATAGATTCCTATGTGTATACAGAAAGGATTTTGTACCAACTCCAAGATTGAAGTATGATGATCTCATAGCCACATAGGTATTAGGTGCTATTGTAGAAGGGAAAGGTAAAGGAAACTTAACAAACTCTCCAGTTTGGGGGTTAGCCTCCCTACTTTGCGATTTCACTTCTATTCTGTTGGATACATCCTGCAGATTTTGGTAATTGTGTCAGTTCTCTTTTTGAAAATAAATTGCTCCAGATCATTTGGACATTCCTGATTGAATTTCTTTTACAGTTGGCAAAAGAATGAAAATTTAATAAAGTTTGAGTTTTTATCCTCCATCTGATTATCTTATTAGGCACAGGAGTGCTGTGCTACCGATGGTTTGACTGCTTGATGTGTTTAATTTCTTGAAGTCTTGGATAAAATACTTTTAGATGATCCAAATGTTGAAAAGGGACTTGAGAACTTTAGATCTGACACAATGTGATGTTGTTTCTGGTGTAATAGAGTCAGTTTATCCCTGTGTACTCCACACCATTGCTTGGTTCTTATCATTCTGCATAAACACCACAGCCATGTTTTGAAATTATTAGCAGGAAGTTTTTGTATAAAGCTTGAGTGAAGTTTACTTTCTTATGCTTGGTTAGGGAGGTTTAGTTGCGTAGGCCTCGTTAGTGTATTCTGATGCTGTTGTACATCTGTGTGAAGGCTGATTTAATGATTTTAGGGAATGTAGTTGTACATAAAGTAACTTTCTGGATTTAGAACAATGTTTCTAAATACAAAAATAAAGAACAAAAAAAAAAAAAAAAGACAAGATTTCTGTAGAATGTAGTTTGTAATGATTACCCTGAAACTTATTAAATTCTATTCATGGTTGGACCTGTTTCTTTTTCTGTAGGTTGTCAGCTCAGTAAAATGGCTTGAAGATGAGTTGGAACTAAATGCACTCCACAATCCTGGCAGTCGTCAAGGGAGTGGCAATGAAAAGGTAGCTGTCAACCAGAGAGTAGCTCTTTCTGCTGCTTTAGGTGGGCAGGTTGATGTTGCTGCAATGAACACAATTTCAGGTGTCACAAGATTCTTTGAGCCTTGTGTTTGGATTGGATGCCTATTCTCTATCTATGGTGTTTCTGTTAATTATTCTTATATTTTGGTCTTATTCTGTCAATTTACACATCTAGTTGTCTCCATTGTTGTTTTGTGTCTGCTCTACAGGTGTCAAGGCAAACTATCTTCTTGCGGTAGCTTTCTTAGAGATAATTCGTTTCAGCAGTAATGGTGGCATTCTTAATGGTTGCACTGCTGTGACAGCTTCTAGAAGTGCCTTTGGTTGTGTCTTTGAATACTTGAAAACTTCAAATCTAATGCCAGCTGTCTTCCAGTGTTTGAAGGCAATTGTGCACAGGGCATTTGAAACAGCAGTATCCTGGCTGGTAGTTCTTCATTATTTGGGAAGCTTTTTAAGCATTTTTCTTTTTTAGTTTGTTTTATTCTCCTATTGAACATGATAATCATCAGAAAATTTTGGATAGCTTTTATTTTTGTAAACTTTCTTAAAACAATTTAATCCATTGTGATTTATTCAATTTGCTGTCCTTTTTGAGTAATGATGGCTTAATAAGCACCACCTACACAAACACATGAAAAGAAAGAAGTCCACTTTCCAGTCTTGAAATACAAGAAGTATGTTACTGCATAGGTTACCATACAGGAGAGGACAACATTTTCCAATAAAACTTTAATTGATGGGTTATGGGTCTTTTATAAATTGGTCCTTTTCTCATAAATAGTTCCCTGTATGAAATTTCACCCTCACAGCATCACATATAAGTCCTAAAAATCACTGCTGTGATGTGTGAACTTCAATTTGGTCTGTAAGCAGAAGTAATTGATGTGGGGGAACCAATGAAGGCGATAGAAGCTATCATTTTTCACTTTTTGGATGATGATGATTGTTATTTTTACTTGTGGATGAGGATGAGGGCAGTGTTGCAAAAGTCATGATTAGTCAGTCAGCTGACTAATTGTGACTAAGTGGGAGGTGTCAGGGCAAAATCAATCCAACCAACAATCTATGGGAGTTCAGCCAGAATGGCAATTTGAGGATCCTTCATGCACCAGGGATCCAAACTTCACCTTCCAAAACTGAAAACCCAGATTGATTTCATCTGTTCTTTTGGAGAAGAAGCGCCACATCAGGCATTAAAATCATGGTAGATTTGGATTTTAGAGGGCGTTAAAATGATAGTAGATTTGGATTTTAGAGTTTAAGCATTGATCTGGAAACTTGAATTGCTTTAGTCCTCTGATGCACACTGCTAGCATGCTCTGAATTGCTTTGTTATGTTTTCTTATGTATTGTTTTGTTGTTTGTTGACTGCCTAGGATTAATTATTTTAGACGACACTCTCTAACACTCTACTTTGGACACTCTCTACATGATTGGGCCATGTGTCACAAAGATTTAATGTGATTGGTGATTAGGGTTTGACATTAAAGTTAAAATTTTGACCAATCACATTAAATTTATGTGCATGTGGCCCGCTCATGTGAAAAGTGCTCAAAGTAGAGTGTTCCTAGCATTCCTCATTATTTTTATAAATTCTGCTAGGAAATGTGTGTGCTTTGCATATAGGCTTCAGGGACCTTAGAGCTTTAGTGTGCCTAGTGCTTTTAAAAACTATGATTATTATATGAACTTTACCAATCTCTTTGTTCTCTCTATTCAGGAAGACAGAATAACTGAAACAGGCAATAACGCTGAGACCAGAGAATCAACTCTTTTTGCACATGCATGTTTTCTTATCAAAAGTATGTCACAGAGGGAGGAACACATTCGGGATATTTCTGTGAATTTGTTGACTCAGCTTAGAGATAAATTTCCTCAGGTAAGTCTCGTTGGTGATCTCCTTCTCTTCTGGTGCTTAGTGCTCTTTAATTTTCTGTGCACATTTATGAGACAAGTGAACAACATGCATGCAGGTTTTATGGAATTCATCTTGTTTTGATTCGCTGCTTTTTTCTGTTCATGATGACATGGCTAATACAACCGTTGTGAGTGATCCTGCTTGGGCATCAACTGTTCGCTCTTTATACCAAAAAATTGTTCGGGAATGGATTGTCTCATCACTTTCATATGCTCCATGCACTACCCAGGGTCTGCTCCAGGTTGATATTGATAATCTGACTTTATTAATGAGTGCTGTTATATGTTGGTTTTTTGTTAGTTTCTGTTACCCTGTCTTCCTTCCCTAAATGGTGAATCCTGTGTGGAAAATCAATCTTAGTTTTCTTGTGCATTGAGATATGTTCATTCATTTTTATTTACTTCTCAGTACGTTATAGTGCCTTTTTTTACCCTATCTCAAATTATTAGATTTGTTGTAAGCAACAAAAACAATATTCCTCAGATTTGGACTTCATTCCTGCAAAGCACCAGTCCTCACCCTCATGTCATCTTCCAGTTTATACAAATGATTGTCTTTTAGTTATTCATTGTTTTCTGAATGCATCCATTCAGATGATCAAATATTTTGACCTCAAGGATTATGTCGTAAAGCCTTTCTCTAGATAAAAATATGAATTATGCAAAAATTTTTAGTATGATCTTTTACAGCTCTTGGTTTGGTCAGCTCTCTTTGATATTTTTGATATCAGTACTTCTTACTGGGTTTTAGATGCTCAGAGCACCAAGTAATATTGCTGCTTGTTATATTTTTCTTGTTTTTTTGTTTTGTTCTAGTTATCTTACAATTTCTCTGGGCTGTTGGGTGTTTATGCGCAAAAGGTGAGAAACAAAAACTGAAATGAAAAAACTTAAAATTGATGAAAAGCTAAGAACTGATGCCAAGTTTTCACTGGATTTTCGAAATTGAGGTTATGCTTGGCTGCTTGTTTTTAGGCTAAATGAAGACAATGTCATAATTGCAACATTAAAAAAATTATCATAATCGTTAAACAACTAAATTAGTATTTGTCAACCAGACGTCTAAATAATGAGGAAGAAAAACACCCAAAACTAAGTTGTTTTCATAAAGCACCATGGGAAAAGGCCAAAACAGTCTCATGCTTGCTTTAAAAATAGGTTATTTTAGTCTTTTTCAATGAGAAATTATTGAAACGACATAGTTATGGAGTGTTTTTCCTCCTAATTTTTTAGAGGTCACCCACAGTTCTCTATATATATTACAAAACTAGTTCAATAGTATTTTTATTTGTTCTGGTTGGTTTGGATTCTTTGCTTCTGGTTAGGTTATGTCAGTTAGGCTTCGTTGGGATGAACCTGCATTGACTCTAATTTGGTTTGATTTGGCTTGTATGTCTCTTTGTGGATTGTGAAGATTCGATCTAGATGAGTTTTAGCTGGGTTCCCTAAGGATCAATTGTTGATTTTGATTCTTTATGAAACCTAAACATACTTAATTCTTCTATTCATTTTTCTTTATTGAGAAACAAAGCTGGAAAACTGAAGTGATATCAAACAAGCCGTAGTTTTCTTCTATTTTCTTGACCATTTTTGTTTACTTGTATTGTGGTTCCACATTTATACTTCAGGAAAAGCTTTGTAAAGCAAACACATGGCAGAAGGCACAGCATACAACTGATGTGGTCTCTCTTCTAACTGAGATAAGGATTGGTACTGGTAAAAATGATTGCTGGTCTGGTGTACGTACAGCAAATATTCCTGCAGTCATGGCTGCAGCAGCTGCAGCATCAGGGGCAAATTTAAAAGTACTAGAAGCATTCAATTTTGAGGTCCTCAGGACAGGGGTAGTCAGTGCTACAGTTAAGTGCAACCATGCTGGAGAAATTGCTGGCATGAGAAGGCTGTATAACAGCATTGGTGGGCTTCAGCCTGGTGCTGCACAAACAGGTTTTGGAGGTGGTCTTCAAAGGTTGATCTCTGGAGCATTTTCTCAAGTTCCACAAACTGATGATGATTCTTTTAATGGGATTCTACTTTCCAAGTTTGTGCATCTCCTTCAACAGTTTGTTAACACTGCAGAGAAAGGTGGAGAAGTGGATAAGTCGCAGTTTCGTGAAACTTGTTCTCAGGCAACTGCACTGCTCATATCAAATCTGGTATAGCTAATTATTTAATTGGCTAAATTTAATAATTAGTTTAGTAACTTATGACCTTTTATCACTTTAGTCCAGGAAGTTCATTTTCTCCCAAAATAAACTAGTAACTTAAAAAATCATATCAATATGGTCTACCCATCACTTTTCTGTCATTTTAACTAACAGAAATCCACATCAGCGCTTGCAGCACAACATTATCTGCCTTGTAAGTGTCATGTGGATAGAAAAACGTAAAATTTCTCACCTTACCATGAACCCTAAACTGTACTTAAAAAGGGGGAAAAAGGCAGGAGTTTTTCCCTTTTTGCCTTTTCCCCCTTTGTCCATGTGGTGTTTGTGTCATGTTGTGTGGTGCCATGGTGTGGATGTGAATTTCTGTTAGTCAAACTAACCATTCACTAATGGAAAAGTTATAAGTAGACCATATTGATACAATTTTTGAAGTTACCGGACTAGTTTAGGAGAAAATAAAATTTCTAACTAAAAGTGATGAAAGATTGATTGTTAATAGATTAATTAGTAATATGTGCACATTTTACTGCTGAACCGTATTGTTAGCCATTGGTCTTTCTTCTGAATGGTTGGCTTCCTTGACAGGCTTCTGATACAAAAGCAAATATAGAGTGCTTTTCACAACTTCTACGGCTTCTTTGCTGGTGTCCAGCCTATATATCTACACCTGATGCAATGGAGACTGGTGTTTTCATTTGGACTTGGCTGGTTTCTGCTGCACCACAACTTGGGTCTCTTGTCCTTGCTGAGCTTGTTGATGCATGGTTATGGACAATTGATACAAAGCGAGGTCTCTTTGCATCTGATGTGAAGTGCTCTGGACCTGCAGCAAAATTAAGGCCACACTTGTCCCCTGGGGAACCAGAGATGCCACCTAATATTGATCCTGTTGAACAGATAATGGCTCATAGATTGTGGCTAGGGTTTTTTATTGATCGCTTTGAGGTAAGGAATTATGCTTTTGTTTGTGCTTATTGTTTATACACCATATGCACTTTAATGGATGTATAAATCATTAATAGCTCTAATTGTTGGAGTGTTTATGTCTTGTTATTTGGGCGTTGCTCTTATTTGATAAGTTATCTGATTTGGGACAATGCTTCATGATAAGACCATGCAACTAACTTTAATTTACTCCTAAGTTTCTATTTAGTTCTTTATTTTCATTCCACTATCATATTTGAAAGCATGTGCTTATATATGAGCTTCTTTCCATCTAAGACCTCCAGCATAGTTGTACTTTTTTTTTTATTTTTTATGTCATTACACCTCTTGTAGTCATAGTTATTAGATATGAAGTTTTATCCTTGCAATTGAAGTTAGTTAAGTAATTTTAATATTCTTGAAGAATAGAGGAGACTGTTGTCTTAGCTTTCTAGTCATGCTTCTCTTTGTCTACATCATAGTCTCTCAATCAGACTGTTGCTGGTCATGAGGATTTCTTTGTGACCTAGAATGGTGTTATGAGACTTTTTTTTCTTTTGGTAAATAAAATTTATTAAGGTAGAGTACAAGGGGTACTCCATCCTTAAATGTAGCAAGACAAGTTGATGAAGAGCAAATAGCTTAAATGACATAGTAGCATATAGGCTCACAGTAGCAAATAGCTTAGATGACTCAGCAGTGTTATGAGACAATTAATCTGATACACTGTCTCCAGGTTCTGGTAATTCTTATGCTAACGATTGGTTAGCTGTTCAGCCATTTAAAACGAAAATGAAAATTACTTAAAAAGCTAGATAGAAACTGGAATTCTTAAATATTTGAAACGAATTATTTAAACACTTAAACAGATTGTTACCATTAACTCTTTATTCAGCATAAGGTATTCATATTACTTGATATATCTTGTAACACTTGATGGAGACATAAATATTTGATGTTAAATTGGACTAAACTACCTCAATTGGGATTTTGTTTTGCTATTTTATCAGACCAAATTTATTCCCTTCTGGGATTACTTTGACTATTTCCTCTTAAATTAGGTAAAAATAGTTATCTTTGTAAATAACTTGTAATTGCTTGAAAATTTTTTAATACACATGGGTACAGATGTAATGATTGGTCAGGGAACTCTTCAAAATTTACCTGGTGAAGGTGAATAACTAACGTAGAAAAGGAACCAGATTATGTCTGCAATTTTTCTTGACAGGCATGCATGCACATGCACTCTTGCGTGTGTGTATTCCAACTGAATGACTACAAAATTTTAAGTTGTTCCACATCTCAATCTAGTTTTCGTTGCATAGGTAGTTCGACACAATAGTGTTGAACAACTCTTGCTACTTGGTCGGATGTTACAAGGAACAACAAGACTACCCTGGAACTTTTCACATCATCCTGCAGCCACTGGTACATTTTTCACCTTTATGCTTCTTGGACTTAAGTTCTGCTCTTGCCAATCCCAAGGCAATTTGCAGAATTTCAGAACAGGGCTTCAGCTGTTGGAAGATCGAATCTACAGGTGACTTTCCATGTATTTTTACTCATTCAGTTTTAGTGGACATTTCTTTTCAACTTATCGCTTGTGCTTGTGCCAGTGCCATGTGACAACACATTATTTCTTAGCGTCTCTGCCTGCTCAGTCTGAAAATATTATTCCAATAATTGCTTTACAACACTTGCTAAAAACCTAAAGTTCTTATTTTCTATTTTGTCTTTACGCTTCTTCCATTATTTTATTTTAGCTGCATTTACGTGATTTTGAAGTTAAGACCCTGTCTAATGCACATGCGTTCAGATTGTCGACCATTAATAGTCATTTTGTTCTGAGCTGAGTTTAAGAGTTGAAAATTGTGGTTGATAACATGAATCTGCCATGAGATTAGGAATCCAGATGAATTTGCATAGCTCTGGCATCTCATCATGTGGTCATCCTCCTGGAAGCTTAAAATCTGTTCATTTTTAACACATAATTACTGAATGTCCATTTTTGACTGTTGAGTGTCGAGACTTGAAATATTTGAGTGCAGATGCTGGAAGTAATTATGTTCAAGAGAATCTGAGTACTTTCATATTGAGTGATAGTTATTAATTCTATTTAATTAATCAAGGCTAGGACTTTGTTTCTTGTGCCAGATCAGTCATATTTGTTTTATATTTCACCAGAAAGAGCTTGTGTAATGTCCTTGTTCAATTTCTGATTAGGTATTATTCCTAATTAGTAATGACTAGTAAGTTGTATTTGATCCATCTTACAGGGCTTCTTTGGGCTGGTTTGCTTATGAGCCTGAATGGATTGAAATGAACAGTATGAATTTTGCTCAAAGTGAGGCTCAGTCTGTCTCTGTTTTTGTTCACTTTCTCTCAAATGAGATGGTAGACTCACTTTATTATGATTCAAACGGATGTCCACGTGAGAATGGGAGTTCCTTGGTTGACTCGGTAATTAATTTTACTTAAAAGAAAATAAAATTTCTTGCTAGTGGCTACTATTATCTCAATTATGGTAGTTATATGTTTCTACTATTTAATTTCTGTTATCTAATGAATCGCGTGATTGTGCATTGATAATAAATCTACATTAACATTTTGTAGAATGATCACTATCACCCTGTCTGGGGCCAGATGGACAACTATGCTTTGGGTAGAGAAAAACGGAAGCAGCTACTTATAATGCTATGCCAGCATGAAGCGGATAGACTTGAAGTCTGGGCACAACCTACTAACTCAAAGTAATCCTCATTTTCTAACAATTAATTACGCATAGCATTCATTTTGTTCCTCTTTTTTGAATCTCATTGTTGTACAGAAGTTTTGATGATGTAACTTGTTTCGTGTTTGTTTTTATATTTATACTCAGGGAAAGTGTGTCTTCTCGCCCTAAAATTAGCTCAGAGAAATGGATAGAATATAGTAGGACTGCCTTTGCAGTTGATCCCCGGATCTCTTTGTCCTTGGCCTCAAGATTCCCAACGAATTCTTATTTGAAGGCTGAACTAACTCAGCTTGTTCAGGTATACTTTACTTATCCTTTCCAGTTGGAATATTATAGCAAAGAATGAAGCTAAGTCTTTGCAAAGTCATTTTAACAGCTAAACCATTTCAGAATGAAACTCTAGATCCACCATGCATGGTTCATTTTCCATTGTTTTCCCATTAATAACCAGTGCTTAAAAGGAGTTTTAATTTGATAATACATCATTATCTTGGTTGATGTGCTTTCTTATTGTCATTTTCTTGCAGTCAAACATATTGCACATCCACTGTATACCTGAGGCATTGCCATATTTTGTCACCCCCAAGGCAGTTGATGAAAACTCAGCACTTCTGCAACAACTACCTCACTGGGCTGCATGTTCAATCACACAAGCCCTTGAATTTCTTACTCCAGCATATAAGGGGCATCCACGTGTCATGGCTTATGTTCTGAGGGTTTTGGAATCCTATCCTCCTGAACGTGTAACCTTCTTCATGCCACAGCTTGTGCAAGCTCTGCGTTATGACAATGAGGTGAGTTATCAATGAAGATATGGTTCTCGTGTAGTAGGACAGCTTTGAAAATGTCTACAATCTCTTGTGAAGGAGGAATTAGAGATTAGGGATGAATTTAGGGTTGAATAGAAACTGGTAGCAGAATAAGGTTGCTAAGTAATTCAAATTACTGTTCTAGAGAAGAGAGAAGGAAAAGATCAAGAACCAATAGAACCAAAATGTTTTCTAAATAACCCCATGATTTCATAAACTGACAACCTACTGGATAATCCAGGGGAAATTCTTGTTGATTTAGGATTCCTAAAGATTTGATAATAAAATCAAATTTTATTTACTAATAACTCTAATAAAAGACTTTCCAAGCTAAGTTGATTCTAGCAATTCTTAATAGAAAATAGGAAAATGATGATACCTAGACTTACATATTTTTCTTGAAATTGCAAACTAATACCTAACTATCCATCATTGAATAAGAAGCCTATAAAATATAAATTATTCTTCCATGGATTCTTCCTTTTCTGCTTCAGGTTTTTGTTTCTAATGTTATATTTTGTGTATTATTTCATGGGCAACACCAGTAAATTTGATCCTGGATATATCATTGATAAATGCTTGATCTTGGGCATTTATATTGGGGCTAGATTTATTCAAATCTAATTCACTGTTGCTTAAGTTGGGGAAAAAATTTGCTGATCCATTTAAGCCAGCCTCAACATCAACATGGCATATCTTTTCTAATTTCTTCTTAATGATTAACATGATCCATGCCTCAGACAAAGCAAGGATTACAAGGAAATGAAACATTTATGTTGTGAGGAAATTTAGTAATTTACATTTGATCTTACCTTTTGATGTGGGACAAGTTAGAGGGTATGGTGGCTTGAACAGTGAAAGTGACTGTTTAGGGTAGAAAAAGCAGAATAAAAAACAAAAAGAATAACGGGAAAGATAAAAAATCCTAGGAGTCACACCTAGGTTGCTCTTGCTACAAGCTTTGGATTATTCGATTAACTACTAATAAAAAGAAGTTACAAGCATATTTATATATAAATTGTGAAAATTGGGCATGTGGGCTTCAACATAAGGCTTAACAATAGGTAGAGTAGCCCTCCTCGTATTTAAGTCACACATGTTTCTTATTATGTTTTGATGTTGAATCCTGTCACGTGGCTTAATAAGCCCTTTAGGTCTTGTCAGGTGGACTAAAAATGGGCCTAGGAACGGAGCTTGAGCTTTGATACCATGTGAAATTTGGGCATGTGGGCTTCAACACTAGGCTTGTATCTAACCTAAAATCAATTGGCAATTGGAGTAGTTCTCCTTGTATTTAAGTCACACATGTTATTATGCTTCAATGTGAGATTTTACCACTTAACATAAACTACTAAGACTCCTACTAGAACACCTTTTATAATTAGAACTATAATTTAAAATTTCTAATTCAACTAGGACTTTGACTCTTGATAAATAAAAATAGTAAGATTTCTAAAACTCTTAATAAAAGACCTAATCCTAATAAAAATAAGAAAACTAATGATAACTAGCATTGAATAAAAATAATTACTTAAGAATCCTAAATACTCAAAATAACTATTCAATAGCTTCTTCTTGTTTCTTATCACCTTTGTTCTACCTATAGAATTATGTTTAAGCTGCTTAGCATGGTGTAATTTGATAGTATAACTCCAGATGATTAATTGTATTAGCTTTCGATCATCAGGGTTGAGGATTGGTCTGATCCATCTTGTCCCTTCTTGCTAGAGTTTTGGACCAAATATGTTTCCTAGTTGTATTTATGGTTTCCTTATTTTGCAGAGGTTAGTGGAAGGATATCTGCTTAGAGCAGCTCAAAGAAGTGACTTATTTGCCCATATTCTAATATGGCATCTACAGGTGTGGAATTTTTTTTGACCACTCAGATGGCATCTTTAGTGAATTTGTAGGGAACATGTAAACTTGTATTTTCTTTAGATTAAAGCATTCTGTGATTGTGATTCATATAAAGGGGTATCAATTTATGAATGGCAGGGTGAGGAGGCAGAATCAGAACCAGGGAAAGATGTTTCAACTGGAAAGGTTTGTCCATATGTGTTTTCCTTTTGTTGAGATTTCATAACAGTCCCAATATTTTGAAACCTGGATTATTCAATTTTGCATTCAAATGGTTCATGGGTTAGAGGTCCAGTTAAGGTTGAAGAGTGACATCTTAATCTTGTCATAAGAATAAGATGAAAACGTGAAAATATTGAAAAATATGACTACTTAGATTTACTTACAAGTCAATTAAAATTAAAGTATTCATTTATGTATGAAATGTCCAACCTTAAAACCAATTGGTAATAGGTGGAATAGGACTTCGGGTCTGGTGCAATTACATTAATAGTTCACATTATATTTAAGTCCACAGGTTTCTCCTTAACGCACTGATATGGAATTTTTCCCTTTTCCCTTTAGTTTTCCCTTTAATTTTCCCTTTTCCCTTTAGTTTTCCCTTTAATTTTCCCTTTTCCCTTTAAACACTTCTACATTGACTCTCACATGGACTCACAATAATGGTTGCTAAGCCCGTCAACTTCTCTAGCAACAACCCTATGGGTCACACACTAAACAGGGTTGCAGCAACCTCCCTTGGGTGCTCACAACTGGGCCTGCAACACTAAAAAGGCTAACAGTCCCCTGGGTGATTAAATGCCCCACATTAAAACAAAAGAGAGAACTTGTTTGCTATATGGTATGCTATGGCCAGTTGGTTTTATCGGTTGGATGCCCATGTTGTTTAGGCCCACTTGTTTATTTAATTCTTTGTATGCCTGACCCATTGTTGTGCATAGAACCTATAGGTGGTTGCTGTAGGAGTTGTGTTGTTGTGCATGCTACCCAAAAGGTGGTTGTTGCAGGGGCTGATGGGCTTTAGTTGTGAGTCCATGTGGGCCTGCTTTCTTGTAATTCCGCTTCTTGCTCTAAGCAGAAAGACTTGTCGGAAATTGCTGGTTGGCTTGGTCCAACCAAAAAAGATATGGGAGTTTTGCACATGGGGGCGTGTTAAGTGATTAAAAGTCCCATATCAAAAAATGAAGAGAGAAATTTGTGTGCTAAAGTATCGTATGTGCTACTTCAACTATGGCCTATTGGTTTTACATTAGATGCCTGTGTTGTATTCAGGCCCACTTGTTTATTTCACAGGTACTGTGTCAATATCCAACCCAAAACCATTTGGCAATAGGTGCAGTAGTTCACATTTTACTTAGGTCCACAGGTTTCTCCTTAACTCATGGATATGGAACTTCACAGTATATATATATTATTCAATTAGATAGTTGATTCAAATCAGTTAAAGCCTTTTCCAGAGAGTTTATTTCTGACTTGAATAGAAATTTATCATTTTCTATTTTTTTTTTCCCTTGTTGGCAAGGTATCTCAGACACCCTATATTTAGGAGGGCAAAAATAATAATAACTGGCTTTATTTCAGAAAGAGAAAAGGGTACCTATTTGTAAGTGATGTATGTTTTATAGAGGTGGTCCTCCAGTGAAGCTAAGCAAATGATGTAATCTGCTATTTTGTAAAAATTTAAAATGTTGGAAGCTCTCTTCGTCAAAGGACCATTGCTTGCTGAATTATTGGCTAGTGGTTGACTAGTTTTTGTGGTGTAAAAGTGGTTAACTAGTTGACTTGGAGGAGTTAAGCTCTATTCCTTAACATTAACACTCTTAATTCAAAAAATTACATAAAAATCGAGTTGTGTGTGTAACCTTGAGGTTTTAATGTTGGCACTAAACCTGATATTAGTAGATAAGGCCTTCATAGAAAAAGACCAATATCTCCTAATATTTTCTTGGAGATGAGACCAGCGTTTCCTATTGCTGGAATAAGCAATCAAACAAGACCAAGAATTATGATGCCAGAGCTAGTGCATCAATTTTGATCACCATTATCATCATAAAATTCTATGGCTTTGTGTCATGCCCAATTTCTTGATGTAAGCCAAGCATACATATAGGATTTTTTTTTTTTTTTGGGCTTGATGTGGAAAGATCATTTTT
>BPVZ01000072.1:1126453-1151910 GCA_020521535.1 Rubroshorea leprosula | reverse complement strand
AATTAGATCCTTATTTCCATATCAAACGTAATGAATAATGAATCCAAAAGTTAAATTTGACCTGGAGAATAAATATATGTCTAATCTTCGCGCTAGCTTGTGTCCACAAAAATTATGCATCCAAAGACATTTTCATTGAATGAACCTCTCAAAATTCAACACACATGTCCAAAAGAAACCGACAGCTGGATCATATAACCTCAAAAACAAAACTCACTAGTCATTTTCTTTGATTTTGAATGGTGCATCCACCTTTTCCCTTATCCCATCAAACTTCCAAGATAGCTAGCTAGGGACACTGAAGGTAGCAGCCTTCTCCAATGTCATATTCTTTCCATTTTAGTTTTCCTTGCATGTTGGCAATTGACTTCATTGTCTGTGTGTTGTGGGAACCAGAGCCCCTCCAAAGATATGCATGACTTGTTTGGATTTTTTTTTTTTTTTTGGGTAGCAGATTTAGTAGATATTTTGATTTTTTTATTTATTTGGTCGCATGCACATGGCTAGCTAGGCATATATGTTCATAGGGGTACATCATTTTTTCAATTTGTCTCTTCTTTTCGGTAACAGAGTATTCATACTTTTTGCCTAACTAAAGTCATACGTATACTTATAAACCATTCTATTCTCACAAGTTTTGAAGTAAAAGAAACTACCAATTTTTCAATCTGTCTTATCTCTTTATAAAACCCGAACGCCAACTTTGAGACTTAGAGACAAAGAATTTTCTCCTTGATTCGACTTTATGGAAAAGTATAATTGGTCTTTTCTTCATTTTCAGGATTTTGTATAGAGCAAGTGGTTCAATCCTCTATGAAAAAAAGATGAAAAGTGAAAACATAGGTTTAAACTTTTATTTTGAGGGTGTAAAGTCTTTTATATTAATGATAAAAGTTACTTCAACTATTAACAGTTTCACATAAAAAAATATTTTTACAAAATTAAGGATGTAAAATGTTTATAATTTTTTATGAAAACAGAACTATGGTCATAGCCATGCAGTGGCGGAACCACCAAGGGGTAGGGCCTGGGTCCTACCCCTCCCCCTAAAAATATTAAGAAAAAGCAAGCTAAAAAAAGGGTATACTTTATCTCGGTAATTTGTATAAATACTTAAATAAGACATTAAGTTTTATGAATTTAATACTTAAAGGAACAAATTTTAATTGCTTTTAACTAAGGATTTCAATTCTGATATTTTTTGGCCTATTAGTGGACTTCAATATTCCATAATGTGAAAATTATTTACAAAAAAAAACTTCATTGGTGCTTTATCTAGTGTAAGTAATAATTTCAAAATATTAAAAAGATTAAAATCTTAAAATACACTTTCTCTCTCTGTTTCCCTTATGTCCATCTTCATTTTTCTATTCCAGCATACTATTAGTACCAGGCCTTGGAGAATTTGCTGACTAATGCAAAAATATACAAATTGGTGCACATATAGCAACCACCAAGAGATCAAATTACATTAACACAATTAATCTTAATAAAATGGACACAATTTAGGACTTAAGAAAAAATAGATTTGTATATTATTTGAGAAATAATGCTCTTTAATTTGTTCAAATTCTTAAGCATAAAGAAAAAAATAATTATAAAATAATAAATTCATAGTGTAAATAATTATACCTTAAAAATAAGTTTGTTAATTTTTCTAAAGTCTTTCAAAATAAATCATTGTTTAACATGTAATTGTTGGACAACTCATTAGTTTTTTCAACTTATCTATTTTTTTTGAAGAATTACTAATAATGATTAAAAAACCTATAAGCATGATAACCCTATACAATTACTTTAGAGATTAGTAAAAGAGTAAAAAAATATACTAATAATTATCATTATTTACTAGTTATTTATATATTTTTTTTTATTGTTAATTTGAAATGTTCTTTTTTCCAAATAAACACAATAAGATCACCACTAAAAAATTGATAATTTTAGTTCGATTGTCATAACGCCCTACCCTACATATAATTCTGGTTCCGCCAGTGTAGCCATGGATAATTAATCTTGACCAATGCAGCCAAGGCTGCGGTTGCATTTTCAAAAGTTAATTAATTTCCACTTTGACAACACGTCAGGCTATTAGACTAATTAAACCTTTCATATTTCAATGCATCAATATGGATAAGGTTAATTTCAAGTACGGTTAAAAAAAATATGGATAAGGTTTAGTAAGTAAAGTGAGAAATGCAAGTATGCAACGAGCGTTGTATTAGAGTTTTCATTAAAAAAAAAAAAAAACCCCAGCTACTCAAAATCATACGTTGGTAATTAAAATCTATTGAGAACAGTAAAATTTTATAACATAACATGACGTAGTTATTATTAAATCCTTATCACTTGAGTGGAACATATGAATTATTATGCACGGAAATGATTTTGTGATAATTTTTTTGTTTTATTTTTTTATATAATTTGAAGTATCATTTATATGATTAGTTTTTTTTATTTATATGAGTTTCATGATATTGAATACATCTACTCATTTAATAATATATTAAAGTAATATAAAAAATTATTCATATAATACCACTCTTACTATGCGTTTTACTTTGTGAGGTATTTTTTGTTTTCTGAGAAAACATAGGCATAATCTTATAAAAATAAAAGCAGTAAAGTGATTGCAAAAAAATATTAACCTTCATATAGAAGCAACCTAATAATTTATAATTCTTATTTGTTGTCATTAAAAATTTTATTAATTGAGATATAAAGTAACTCGAATAATAGATACAATTAATAAAGGATAATAAAAAAAAATTTAATCCATATTATCCTCTTACCTCTCAAGAGTTAGTTACACTATCATACCAAACTATAGTTTTACAGCCATCAAAGAAATGCCAACCGCTAGACATCTAAACATCATTATGTCCTTTGCCTTGATCCAAGCCACAACCTTCAACACCACCACTCAACTGCAACAATAAAGCTGCAAAACACTATAAAATAGTATATTTTTTATTGCGAAGCCACCATATCCTATATAGGACCATTACTAAGACTAAAATTCCAAAAAACTTTTGCATTGCCACCTGACTCTTGGAGTACCTTCTCCCCTCAACAATTGAGTATCCAAAATCTAATCCTAACTCCACTCCGCCACATAGCATCTCAACTAAAATTCCAATTAAATAGTCCCAAAAATGCACCACCTGCCAATCTTTCCCACTCCCCAGGACCAACCCTGTGTAGATCACCATCAATCCACTTCCACTTTGCTGCCTATCCATCATCTACATCAATCAGGCAAACAACCACGAGAGCAAGAATAGGGTACAAATAAAATATGCCCCATAAACCGGAACTAGGAAGGAAGGAGGCAACCGATGAAACTCCCACAGTCATCCTCGAAGGGATGAATACCCATGTTAAAATTGCTACTTCGTAAACTAGGGATAACTTAGTAGATCCGTGTCGCACGGATCTGGAGCACTTTTTATCAAAACTAGAACCTTGGCATCTAAAGCTCCATTTAATATGTAGTTATCATTTTTAACTTTTAATTTTAATTTTCATAAATTTTGTATCTTTAATTGTATGTTTGGATTGAAATAAAAAATTAAATAAAGGAAAGCTAAGAGGAGAAAGGAGAAAGGAGAAATTTTTTTTACTAATTAAATTATAACATACAAAAAATATTATAATTTGATTAATTAAAAAAAAAATTTCACCCGTCTCCCCCCAATAATCCAAACATATAAATTAAAAAACTCAGTTCATTCGTCCAAAAACAGGGCATTTGGAGCAGGGCAAGAGTCAGCCACAAATTGTCAAAGAATTTACTCACCTCCAAGGATTACAGTTCCAAACCAATCAGAGAAAGAAAAGTTAATAGCTCCACTTCTACCAATAATCCCATGATAAGACCTCATCATGATAAAAATTCAAACATTCTATCCTCACCAATCAATCTTAATTTAAAACAGATATGATTTGAAACCCCACCTCCCCCATAGAGTCCACACAAGTGCAAAACGAGAATATCCAAAGATTTTGATTCTCAAAAAAAAAAAAAAAAAAAAAGGAAAGGGAAAGAAGAAGAAGAAGAAGAAGAAGCTATCTTGGAGAATGCACTATCACAACTATGACCTATTCATTGAAAAAAACACAGCTATAAGATCTTGTTTGGTTTAACTATTAAGAAATAAACTATTCAATAATTAATACTCAAGATAAATAAAGAAAAATTTCAAAAAAGAAATGATTGTACATTTCACGGTTTGATGTAGAAAAATGTCACAGAAAGGCATTTTAATGGCCTATCTAATGACATACATATCCCTAATTAATTGTGGCGAATAATTTTCTCCCTTTTTTTTTTTTTCTTTTGAACATCCATGAAAATGTGGCCTATAATTTTCTTGAATGATTCATTCAAGTCCTTTCATTTCTAGCTAACCAATCTATATCAAGGTGAAGAATGAAAATCATGTCCTTAATTTGAAAATGTCAAGCCAACCCACATCAACCGGAAAATGTTTGAGATTCGACCCCTCTTGTGTCCTTATGTTTGACAATCAAAAAATAGTGTTGTCAATTATCATCATTACATGTCTCAAATTCGTTAAAGATTTCAAGAACAACAATATATGGCTAAATTAAAGGACTGACAACGAACAAACACAAGTCCGCACACCCCCTACAGCTCTACCTCACTTCCCATTGCTTAACTTTTTGGGTTCCACAGTGTGGTTAGCTTTATCATATTTCATTGTAATGCTTTTCACAATCAAAGTTATTACTAGCACCATCACAAATTACGTACCACATAATTAAGCATCATATCAAGGATCTTCACGAAATTAACTATATTGCAAATTGCACATGCCCATGGAGAGGTTAGGCTCCAAAAAGATGATAAAAATTAATATCCTACTCTATACTATATATATATACATAAATTTGCTCCACAAATTTTATTATTCTATTCTTTTTCGTTTATGAAAAAGTAGACCAATTTTATTGTTAGAAATGTAAGGTTACATCAAGCAAGGTTACATCAACTAAAGAAATATAGTGCCAGTTAGACTTGATTAATATAATTTTTACATTCATAAATTAAAAAAATTTTAAAAATAGCACAAACTGTCAATTCCTTCTCAATCAATTTAGTGACATATATATAAAAGGACAAGTCTCATAAAAGTAGCCCTAGGGAAATCATTGGGCAATAAGCAAAACCCAATTAAAATTAAACAAGACCAAACCTAATAAGGACTCAACCTAAACAAAATAGAAAAGGGACAAAACTCAAATAGGACTAGAATAGAACAAAAACTAAACCTGAGGACCTAATTGAACATAGCAAAAGAAAAAAAAAATAAAGGATTAAAAATTAAACCTACAAAATAGCAAATTCCATCCTTCTTCGAATGTGCCTTGAAGTTTTGGGAAAAAATGGAAATATTGAAAAAAGGAGAAATATTTTCAAGTTCTCAATTGAGAATTCAAGTTAAATTCGGAGCCCTAATTTGAGTAGGACTTGACTAACTTGATTTCTAAGGGACCTACACTAGCAAAATCTAGTGGTGTGTGTGGTTTAAGCTCACCCTCAATTAGAAAGGTCATTTCAATCTTAGGTATCAAGATGGTGGAGATTTCTTCTATTCAATTAATTTGTCGAGAAGGGTCATTTGACCCATAGGTGGTTTATGACATAGATTCTCATAAGTTATTGAGAATTTCTAAGCTTGATATAAAATTTTTTGGACTCTTCTAGTAGTGAATTTTTTTCATTTTTTTTCTCCATAGTTTTTCTTTCAAATCGGGGTAAGCAAGAGAGAGCGGAGAGGAGTGGGGGGATGGGAGAGAGAGAGAGAGAGAGAGAAAGATGGATTAGGTTTATTCTGTTACATACATAAGGAACAACAAACTTAACAAACTATTCCGAATAGCATCAAAATCTCTAAATCTATTTGCAATAAGTAAAGTAATATAGTGTTAATTAAATTTTTCAAGTTTTCTTTAAATTGATTAACAGGAGATTTTCTTATCACACTAACCGTTGACGTATTTTAGTGGCTATGATATAGTTATGATATAGATAGGGTTATAAATGAATTGAACTACTAGGTTCCAACTCAAGTTGAGCTCAATTCAACTCGAGATCAACTTTGAGCCCAAATATGAGTTGGAAAAATTGAGTCAGTTCAAGTTTAAGTTAAACCTAAAAGTTAACTTGACTCAACTTGACTCGATTAAACTGTATTGAATAATCAATAGAGTTCATGAGTTAAGCTCAAAATCTCGAGTCAAGTTTAAGTTTGTGAGTCAACTTCAAACTCAATACATTTGAACTCATAAAAAACTCAAACTTGATTCAACTTATTACTATAGCATCAAGCTCAAGTTCAAATTTAGGAACTCAACTCTATTCCACTCATTTATAGCTTTACAGGTAGTCTTGTAAGTTTAAAATCATTATATATCATTAAGTGAGTGAATAGGTCCTTGAATGTAAAGAGTTAATTATATAATAATATATTATAATTGTAACCTTATAATAATACGTGACATTATAATTATTTCTATTTTACTTGTCACTATACGTATTTTTAAATTATTTTTTTATTAAATAAAAATACGTAATAAAAATATATATTTAAAAATAAATATGATTATTTATATACCATAAATGATTATTAACTAAAAATAGGTATAGTGATAAGTAATATCAACCTAAGGTAATATCACTTTTTTTTAACACATTGTAAAGATTTGAACCTTTGACTTTAATCCCAAATTAAGACTTCTATGTTATTGAGTACCATCTTGACAAAACTCCTATATTTTCTAAGGTTATATATAGGAAAATGATTGGTATCCCTTTCGGTTTAATATATACCTCATAATACCTACAAGTTCATTTATTAAAATCTATAGCTTTTAGTTTTTTTATATTTAATTTAAGTTTAAAAATAATAATTTTTTAATAAATATATTATAAAATATATTAAACTAAAAGATGTACCAATTATTACCTTCGATAAAATGCATGCATGCCTCTTGATTTTCAGTTCTTCACCCTTCATTTAAGTTTAAAAATAATAATTTTTTAATAAATATATTATAAAATATATTAAACTAAAAGATGTACCATTCATAATTCCTATATATATTATTTTCCAACCAATGGGGAATCCATAATCCGATGGGAAGTCAATCCCGGAAACAATGCATCCCAAATAGCACAAGAAATAGGACAATCTCGGACCAAGTGAGCTGCAGTTTCAGTATTAAGAGAACAGAGAGGACAATTAGAGAAGTTGGTAATACCAATACTATTAAGATACCCCAAAGTTTTAATCCTATTGTGGCAAAGCAACCAGATGAAGTACTGGATTTTTGGTAAGGTGTGAACCTTCCAAATCCAAGACCAGTCTTGATCCGGGCCAAGAGAAGTCTTCTTGGCTAAGCAGTAAGCTGAGGAGGAAGAGAAGGAGCCATTGGCACTAGATTTCCATGCGAATTGATCAAATCCAGAATCAAACGAAGATAAAGGGATAGCTTTAATGGCCTGAACAATAGAAGGCGGCAAGTCATAAGAAATAGCTCTGTCAATAATCTGACCTTGTGAAAAACAATCAAAAACAAGCAAAGAACAGTCTGTTTCAAGCAGAGGGCCACTTAAAATGGAGTTAAGAGGCCTATGACCAACTCGAGTGTCATTCCAAAAGGAGATAAGTCTACCGTCTCTAGGAATCCACTTGAGGCCTTCATAAAATAGAGTGCTACCTTTTTTAATATTATGCAAGACAGGGGAGCAGTGATTCGGATATTGGAACTTGCAATTGTTAATTAGATATTTGGTAGACAGTACACAGTTCCACAAGGCGTGCTTTTCAATATGAATACGCCAATTAAGCTTGCACATGGCAGCCAGATTAGCTTCCTTAGCTGCCTTAATACCCAGCTCACCATAAGATTTAGGTTGGGTAACTTTTTCCCAAGAAACAAGATGCAATCTAGGTTGGTTTTCAGTAGAGCCCGATAGACAGTTACATGAGATTTTGTCCAATTCCTTCAATGTGGAAGAAGGGAGCATTTGGGACTACAAGTAATAATTTGGGATGGCAACAATGACAGATTTGACAAGAGTAGTCCTACCAGCCATAGTGAAGAACTTAACTTTCCAACTAGCAAGCTTAGAGCAAACTTTATCCAGGATAAAATTGTAATAAGCTTGCTTAAGCTTCTTAGCAGTAATAGGAATACCAAGATACTTACCAAGAGATGAGGTTTGTGGGAGACCCAACAAAAAGCCTAAGGTATCCCTAGTCTGAGCATGAACATTTTTGGAGAAGAGGACTTTAGACTTCTCATAATTAATCATGAGTCCAGATCTCGCACAGAACCCTTGCATAACAGAAGAAAAGAACATGCAGTTTTGTTGGGATACTTCCCCAACAAAAATGAGATCATTTGTAAAAAAGAGATGGGAAAGAATGGGGTCGCTTTGACCAGCCTTACATCCTTTCCACAAACCAGAGTTAATACCATCAGTAAATCTTAAGGATAGAAATTCCATATAAAGAATTAACAGGTAAGGGGATAAAGGATCTCCCTGTCGGACACCCCAGAGGGAGGAACCGATTTGTGGCCTGTCCGTTGACAAGAATAGACATGCTGGTTGAGGAGATGCAGGACATGATAAGCGAAATGAGAGTAGGAGGAAATTGGAAGAAAATTAGAGTCTCCCAAATAAAACTCCATTCAAGCCTATCATATGCTTTCTCCAAGTCCAATTTGATAATATTCCACCCTTTTTGCTAGTCTTCCTATTAAAAGAGTAAACAAGTTCTTTAAGGATGAGAATATTGTCAGATCCACGTCTCCCAGGCACAAAGCTAGCTTGGCAAGGAGATATGATGGAATCCAAAAAGGGTTTGAGCGAATGGACAATGATCTTAGGGACAATCTTATAGTTAACATTGCACAAACCATTAGGCCTGAACTGATTAATAGTTTCAGGACTTCTCACCTCTGGAATCAAAGTGATCAAGCATTCATTCCATTTAGGAGGGACAATACCTATAGTAAAAATTTGTTGGATGTCAAGGAGGATGGCATCCTTGACAAAGTGCCACATTTTTTGATAAAAGAAGGGGTGAGTACCATCCGGGCCAGGGGCTTTAAAGGCCTTCATGGAATACACTGCCTTCCTAATTTCAGTTAATGATGGGGGCATAGCCAAACTATCAGAGAGGTCCAGAGGTTGGGGAGTGATGGTTTGAATCAAAGCATAAGAATCATGAAAGGAATGGGTAACGGGTGCCGAAAAAAGAGTAGAAAAATAGTTTGTCACCATATTTTTTAATTGCAAAGAGTCTGTAATCCATTCCCCTTCTGGGTTTTTCAACCCATGGATTCTATTCATGGATCTATGTTTCATGGTAGTAATGTGAAAGAACTGAGAGTTTTTATCCCCATCCACAATCCAATCAGATCTGGACTTCAGGAACCATAGATCAGCTTCACATTTAAGAATTTTAGAGTATTCCTGGGACAAATCTTTCTCCAAGCAAAAGAGAAAGTTGTTATGATTTATGGAGAGTGACTTATGGATACCTTCCAAACAAGCAAGGATGACCTTTTTATGTTTGAACAAATTTCCAAAAGTATCACGACTCCATAACTTGATACTGGCCATAGTAGAGGCAAACAGGAAGAGGTATTATTGTGAGGGTGAGACGAAATCCTATCAACAATATCAATAAATTTGGGGTGATCAAACTAGAATTTCTCAAATCGAAAAGGTCTTTTACCAATAGACGGGATTTGAGGAGTAAGGTTCAGTAGGATGGGGTTATGGTCAGAGATGAGCCTAGGGAGGTGATACACCGTAGCTTTAGGGAAAAGGACTCTACCATTAGAATGCGATTTAACTGTGGTAGGAAGGACAGTAGCTCCTTCTTATCTATACCATGGGGTACCCTCTTCTCTTTTACAATTTGGACAATTTGGAGTTAAAGGAATTGCAAGTTGTACAAACTTGATATTTTTAATCCTTTAAGTAGTATTTCCATTATCAAGAACAAAGCAGCAAAATTTTGGGCTTGCTACTCCCCACCTCAATATACTCGTCAGACAATGTCCATTGTTGTTAAATGGACTAAGCACCCTCCAAGATTCATTAAACTTAACACCGATGGCTCCTTCATTAGCAGTTCTGGTATGGTTGCTTCTGGAGGCTTATTTAGGGATCATGAGGGAAAGTGGATGCTTGGCTAAGCAAGAAATATCAGTCACACTTCTTATTTAGCTGCTGAGCTTTGGGCCCTACGGGACGGCCTTCAATTAGCTGTTGACAACGGATTTAATCATTTATGCATTGAGATTGATTCTCTTACTGCCTTTAATCTCCTTTCCAAGGATTACTGCAACCACCACCCTCTTACTGCTCTTATTTTGGACTATAGGGAGCTGCTCAGTAGGATCCCAGATGTTGACATCCAGCACATCTTCAGGGAATCCAATATGTGTGCGGACTTTTTGTCTAAATTAGGCCATTCTCTGTCTGCTAATTTTGCTATTTATGAGGATTGCCCCCGGGGCCTGGATGTATATTTGGCTAGTGATATGTATGGGATTGAATATTCCAGATATGTAGTTTAGCTCTTCTGTTTAATACTACTTCCTCTTTTCACCAAAAATATATATTATTTTCCTTGTTTTAGTCATTTGAAAGATTTTTCTTCAGGGCAATCATGAAAAGTGCTTAAAGGTTAAAGTAAAGAATAGCTTTATAGTGCGGGCAATTCGATAAGGAATTATTTTCCTTTTTTCCTTTTATACACCTTCCCCACATTAACACGAACTCCGTGTTCATAATTAAGATTATGATTAATGGCCTTGGTGGATAATCCACTTTTCTTGTGCCCAAAAAAATAATTAAAAAATATGATTTATTTTGGGCAAAAAAAATGTGATTGAAAAATCAATTGGGCCACGAATCCTACCATATGATATTATTAAATTGACTAAAGGAATTAGTGCTAAGTAGATGTGTATAGATTTCCAAGTATGAAAAGGGGTTAAATAAGGTACTTTTTCTCTTTTCCTTTTTCACTTGTCAATTAAATTGGGAACCGCTGCCACATTTGTCCATTTTATCGTTCAAAAAGCAGCTTTTCGAGGAAGGCAAGGGCTGGTTATTTTCTCTTGCTTGGTAGGATCCAAAAATATGTAACCTCATAGATATGCCTTCCTCACTTTATCTTGGAAGGTTATAACTAAATTAATATACTACCAATATTTTGAACACTACTTTGAGTTTGAAAATGTTGATTCTTTAAGATATATTTATATTTTTTTTTTGTAACTGTTTTCTTAAGATGGATGAAGGATATGACTTTACCTTTACCCTTATCACATTGATGACATGTTAGCGTTAATTAACATATGTGATAAAGTTTTCTTATAGCTTGAGTTTTGAAAGAAGGAAAATATAACAAAGTATTATTATTTTTTAACAATTAGAGTGTCAAGAGCACTTTTTATATCTCGAGACAATTTTCAAAAATTATATATATCATTAAATACCTAAATAATTTAATAGTAATGTTTTTTTGTTGGAAGTAAGAAGTCATGAGTTCAAATGGTATGGCATGCAGGTAAGATGAAACAAATGATAGAGAAAAGTTGTCTTCTACTGTGCAATCAATATCAAAATATATATATCCATTCAATAAAAAATTCCATGATCGATAAATAAAAAATAAAAAATTCCATGACACAAATTTTTTTTTGTTTGGAACAAAATCCATGACACAGCTGAAAAAAAAGATTGGGGCACTTTATTTGGTTACAAAATGTCCAGGCTCAACTAGGAACTCTGAGACGTTAAAAAAATAAAAAGAAACTGCCAATTATAAGTTTTGGCCCAAATTTGTTTGTGATTCTGGGTCTGACTTAAACCCAACTGCCCAACTTGAAGGTTGCATTTAGAATTATTATGAATATACTTTTTAATATTTTATGAAGAAAAAAAATTATGTTGTGATTTATTAATTTTTTAAAAGTATATTATATACTTAATATCACTATAAATTTATAAAAAATTTCAATTAAAATTAATCTAATTATAATAAATTACTAACACTCTTAGGAGGCAATCTGAGAGAAAGCTGTGTGGAAAACAAACCTAAACACAAATGGAAGCGCAAATACGGAAGCCCATAAAACAAAATCTGGGTCAATTTCAACAGTCTACAAGACAAGAGTCCAATGGAATTTCAGCTTTCTAAGCATCATTTTCCTCGAAGGCCGAAAAAAGGAAAAAAAAAAAAAGCATCATCTTCCTCAACCAAGCTTGCACTCTCCTGGAGACTGGAAGCAAGTTGAAGCAAAAGATCAATGGCGGAGGGGAAGGCGGAGGCAGAGCCTGTGATTATTGGGGGCATGGTTTTGGACATTCAAGCAACTTCTTCAATACCTCCACACCCTAGATCCACCTGTCCCGGAAAGGTCACATACCATCTCCCACTTCTCTTTAGCATCTGCAATAGCTTATGCGCCAGTCCTCCATTTTTAGAACAAATGAACCAAAACCCATATGGGAATTGTTAATTTTCTTTTATTTTATGCATTAGACTTATGTTTTTGAGGAAAAGACAGGAACTTTTGTTAATCAGTATAGCTTTTATATGATTCTGTAGCTTGGGTTGGGTGCTTTTCTTTAAGGGTATTGTGAATTCTGTTGTTATGTTTTAGAATTGCAACTCGGGTCACTTATGCTTTGGGATAATTCAGGTGTATTATGTGCTAGGAGGGGTTGCAAGGAATATTGCTGAATGTATGTGGAAGCTTGGAGCCAAGCCTTTTATGATCAGTGCTGTGGGATTTGATGTGGCAGGTTATTTGGTTTAACCTTTCTCTTTTTCACTATAATGTTACTTGGGACTTTTTTATGCCGCATGAAATCTTAACTCAGGTTCCATTATTCTCTAGTTTTCCTGCAATTGCAATATGATTAAGTCTAGTTGCATTTTTCTAGTTATTGCACCTATCAGGGATTTGCCTCCCGCTAAGAAAAATATAAGGCTCAGGGGAGCTTATGACACTTATGTCAACAATCCTTAACCATTATTACGTTTACAGATGTCAGAAGGCTTCCATCTTCTACCTTTTTCTTAAGAATTTTCCTCATCTTTTATTGATATATTGCTGAATTAAGAACTTTACTGTTTGTCAAAGCCAGATTTATTCAATCATTAATAAATTCACTGGGGAAATGGTCAAGCTAGTCACAAAAATATTGGTTGTTCTGTGCACGTATAACATGGTAAACTGGAAGACATTCAATTCACAGAGGCAAATCAGATCTCTTCCCTTTGATTCCTCACCATTTGCTCCTATTCATTTATAGGTGAATGCATGCATAGAAATTGGTTTCATATTATATGTAATGCATGATGTCTTTTTTCAAAAAAAAATGGACATAAGTTCAGATATCCATCTAAATCTTGGTTATGGTTATTTTTGTCTAGTTTTATATTGAATATCAGGCAAATATCTGCATTCTCTGTTATATTCTTGCAATCATGCTTGAACCTCAGGTATTCTGGACTTGATTGCTCAGATGCTTATACATTTAGCAGCATAGATTTTTAAGTAGTTGTATTAAAAATATTTGTTTTCTCATGATCATCACATTTTGCGCAAATTCAATATCATTCTTTTGAACTGGTCTCTCTCTTCTTTTTACTAGGAAAGTTGTTGTTGGAGCATTGGGAATCCACAAAGCTGTCAACAGAAGGTTGATTTTTTTACTGATAACTTTAGCTCCTGATTTAGTCAACTTTTGTTCTAATCAGGATTCTACCCTTTTACAACGCCAATGACTTTGTACCCTGTTGGAAACAAATTGTTTAAGTTGAAAAGGTGCAGGCTTTTTGGATAAGCCTCTTCAGCTTGGCTTCTTTCTGAATTCCTTCTAGACAATCAAATGGAAACATAATGATAAGTGCAGTATTATTAAAGATGAACCAAAAACTGTGCTACTTCATTCTTACAAAATACCAGCTTTGATGCAGGCATAAGGAAGCACCAAGATATCAAGACTGCTACTGTATGTCATATACTTGATGTTGGTGGAGAAGTGGCAGCTGGTGTTGCAAGTCTTGATTCAATTGTAAGCAATTTTTGGACTATTAGTTTGTCTTATATATGACTAGAAGTAGTTGCCAGCTTGTATAAACTAAAATGGAGTACTATTAGGATTTAAAGATGTTATTGATGTGACTCTGACACAGGAAAGGTATCTAACACCTCAGTGGATTCAGCAATTCAGGCCCAACATACATTCTGCTCCTGTATTGATGGTTGATGCAAACTTGAGTCTTCCTGCTTTAGAAGCTGCTTGCCAAAGTACTTTTAACAGATCACTTTAGAGTCTGTGTCTTTCTATCAATATAAGCTCACCTGCTGCTTTCTTTTTCTCTTTTTAATTTTCCAGTGGCAGTAGATTCTAATGTGCCAGTGTGGTTTGAACCTGTATCAATTGCAAAATCAAAAAGAATTGCTACCATTGCTAAGTATGTAAGTGTCATATTTGTGTGGATATGATCATTTTATCAATCACTGATATTGAGTAAGCTTTAGTTTTTCCATGCTTGTCCATTTTCCATCTTAGCACTCTTTCTAATTTATTTGCTTTTGCAGGTGACTTTTACTTCACCCAATGAAGATGAGTTAATAGCAATGGCAAATGCTCTGTCTTCTGAAGATGTTTTTCACCCAATTGAAAAGAAGATGTATTCTAGAGATGCCTTGCTCCACTTGCTGAAACCTCCAATCTTGGTTTTGTTGGAGAAGGGTATCAAAATTGTTGTTCTAACTCTAGGTTCAGATGGAGTGTTCTTATGTTTTAAAGGAGAGCCAAACATCTTGAGGATTGGTCAAGGAAAGATAAAGTCATCTGCGTTCAGTAGAAAGTTATTTGAAAGTATGACATCAAGCTCTCCTCCAGATTGGTATTCTAGTGGTACAATTCATGACGGAATCTCTAATTTTCTGGTTGTCCATTTTCCTGCACTCCCTGCATCAGTAGTTAGGCTTACTGGAGCTGGTGATTGCTTGGTTGGTGGGACTCTTGCTTCTATATGTATAGGTTTAGATTTGATGCAGAGTATAGCTGTAGGTATTGCAGCAGCCAAAGCTGCTGTTGAGGCTGAAAGCAATGTGCCTTCCCAATTTAACTTGGATTCCATTGCAGGTATGATTGTGAAGTACCATATCCTTTTCTGATAATCTATGCTATTACTTGGAGTCCCTTTAATTTCTAGGCTGTTGAATAGAGTCTCTGAGAAATAAAATACATACACATTATTTCCTGTACCATTTGGAGAATGGAGACATGAGCCTTTTGTCACTTCTGAGGCACAATGGAACCAAGATGATCCTATCATAAAATCTGTAGGTGAGAGTATGGAGAACCAGACCAAAAATTTCACATCCAATATTAACTGCTAAATATAACCATACAGCTTGAATTCAGTTTTGTTGATTCTTTGAGAACAATAGGATCCTTGTATCTGAATGACATGAACATAGTGATGATGTCAATTTCTTTATACAGGTGATGCAAGGACTGTATACCATACCGCAAGAGTTTTGTCCAGTCCATCGAAGCTGTAACTTTCAGTGCATAAATTGACATGAAAAGCTTGGAACATTGAAATGCAGCTGAGCCTCGCACCCGCTTCATTTGGGAAAGGTTTCCTCATCTTTCACTTGTGCCTCTGGTGCTTTTGAGCTTTGGATGCCAAGTTCTAGTATAGGACTTCAGAAATAAGTAATGCATGCACCCAGACTAAGTTATGGTTACCCTTCTTCCTTGTACATTGGCACGTAGATTTCAGCTATGAAGGGTATCAAAGTATTGATGGGAGGCTTTGTTTGTTGGCGTAACTTCCCTATTATCACATGTCAGGTCTTGTTTGTTAATCCCACACAATCATGTTGGGGCAGAGGAGTACTTACATATTTTTTTGGTCAACTTATGAAAATAAAACAAAATCAAGAAGTTTATTTAGAATGATGTTTACTGAAACATATTATTGTTGCATCCACAATATATAAATTCAAATGAAAAAACTACAAATAAGGGACAACTTTCAATATTAGGAGTGACCTTTTATATAATAGTTTAAATTGTGTATAAATCATACTGATCTTCACCAACTCAATGAGTCAATGGGCTAATAATTCTTTGAGTTAAATTCTACAGTCAATTTATAACTTGAGTTACCAAGAAAATGTTATGTAGTTTATATTGCACTTGATTTCACTTTAATTCCATAATTTAAACTATTGGATGAAAATGAGATTCTTTGTCCTTGATATCAAGAGTTATTTTTCATTTAATGATTTTTAATATTTTGCATTGATGAAATAAGAAAATCTTGAGCTATTATTAATATATTTTTATATGAAAAGAGTTCCTAGTAATTCTTTTTTTTTTATCTTGATTTGATCAATGAGAAATAATCTTTTCTTCACTCATTAATTCATTTTACCCACACACTATACTACTTAAATTCAAAATCTCTTAATTTTTTTTTTAAATTATCATTGAATTATTTAGATGGATTACAAACTATTAGTAATTATTTTACTAAGATATTGATTTAATTAAAATAACACTTCATCACTAACATGAAATTTATACTTACCTAGTTTTAAATATAAGTTTCAATATAAATAGGAAGATTAAGAGACAATGACTATCTTTTATTTGAAAAAGTGTTTTTTTAATTTAAACTGGAAATTAGAAGTATAGTTTAAATTATAAATTTATTAAAATATTATTAGTAAAATTATTTTCCATGATATTTCATTAATAATACTTTAATAATTTCATTATTTAGACCACACTTTTAATTTTTAGTTGAACTTGTAAAACAAACATCTTCTCTTATATTACTTTATAAAAAAAAATTATTATATAATTTAAATCATATAAACTACACAACTAAAATTGAAACAAGCCTATAAGCTTTTTTATTTTAATAATTATCTCATTTAATGATATTTATTTTATAATTTGATATAATTTTAAAAAATAAATATTTCTTACCTACAAAAACACACTATTTCAATTTTTTTTACTTTGAACTGCGATTTTGCAAATTAAACAATTTTTTTTATCTGTTAGTTATTTTTGACAGTATACAATTCCACGAAGAGCAATCGAAACTCGAAACTCGAAAGTACTGTACACTCAAACCGATGATGGACTGCTCAATTATTATTATTATATATTAATGGAAAGGAGCCTTTATTCAAGGGTCTCCTTCTGTAAAATCAATAATTAATTTTACTGTAATTCAACTCAGGTCAGGTGGAGACTGTAGCATGTATGAATCGATTTTCTTTTGTCTTTGCTTCTGTGGTGGTCAAAGCAAGGGAGCTGTGCCTTCTACTTTCCATTTTCCAAAAGAATAGTCAAATCTTAATTTGTCCCATCATCTTTTTACCTTTATATGCAAAAAATTATTAGTTGTTTCATTTTTTCCCCCCTTGCATTCTTTGCTTCTTCTCTTTCCTCATTGGGGGTGTTCTGTTCACTCTTACCAAAAAGGAAGTAGTTTCTGTGCTCTCTCCAGCTTTCTTTTACAGAAGTGCAGAACCAAGTGTGTCGGTCTCCGTCCCTTCACACTCTCCATTCCCAGCTGCTCCTTCTGCTCTGATAATGGCTGCCCTGCATTTTGCTGGTGGCATCATTTTGTTCTTGTAATGGGTCATGACCGTCTTCTCCAGAAGGCAAGTGAATCTTTTTGGTTCTCTGTTTTTGGTGATGGGTTTGGTTTGTTTTTGCAATGTGTGCTTGGTTTGAAGGTTTTCCTTCATGGGTTTGGCTTTTTTTCTCGAGTTCTGAGGCTCTTAATTTGCTTTTTCTCTTTTTTAGATTCAAATATATGAATGCTATCTTCTCAAGAGTTTAGTCATTTTTAAGTTTGTTTAGGACCACTTGGTTCATTACTCAGTTTCCCCTTTTAAGTTTTTCTTCTTTATGGGTATTTTCTTATGAATCTGATCTGTTTTCTCTATGTAAATTAGCTTCAGTAATGTTTTCTTTATGCTAGAGCTTATCAGTATTCTCTAGCTGGGTTCATGTTTTCCCAAGCATTTTGTTTTATTGGTGATCTTGGGTAATTTATACACCAATAGAGAAGAGAAGATGATGCAATTTGAAATTTTTGTTGAAGAATTGAGGTCAAAATATGATGTAGTGGATAGATGCAGCCTTGGATATGGTGGATCTCAAATAGAATCAAAATGTAGGTTGAGTTTCTAAGTTCTAAAAATGCATGCTATAAAAGCTTACACAAATTGGAAAACATAAAATCAGTATCTTTCTTTTACTTATGATGAAATCTAGAGAATTGCCTCAGATTTTATTCATGAAAATATAATAGGTTACTAGATCCATGGATGGTCTTACCGACAAAATTAGAAAGAAAGCAGTTTCCACTTCCCTAACTTTGTACTCTGTGTCTCACAAGAAACATTTAGCTTGTCGAAGAAGATAGAATTTGTTGTTCTCATTATGTTTTCCTGAGCCTTATCCCAGATGGGGTTGATAAGGTTGGTGTAGGTCTGATCAGAGCCTTTAATTTAAGCAAAATCTTTATGCTTGTAATTTATGTAAAGACTTTTTTGGCCAAATTACCGAGAAAGAGCCCACTGATGTTCAAGTTCTGATGCACAAATCATGGCAATTTGTAATGTGTGTCAACGCTATATTGCACGTATTCATGGTCAAAGTTGATATTTTAGTCATTTCATCTTTGTGGCTCTAAAGCCCTTCAATTATCAGAGCTCCATATGTGTGCATTATTTGGCATTGTTGTTTGCCAAAGATGTGGGTGTATATAATAAGTCACCCTTGTGGCATCTTAAGCTTCCTTTTGCTTTGCCATTATGAGGTTTCCACATACTTGGTTTAGATAAAATATTATTGGCCTTTGTAAAGGCAAACAGGAAAAGTGAAAGAAGAGATATTATGAGTCACCATAAAGCTAGTTTATGATGAGATGAATTCTATAATTTGTTTCCTCTTTTCATTTCTGACTGTGACACTGACCAAGAATGTTGCATGCTTACATTTAGAATTTTATTTCTGCTTTTGCAGGTTGGAGCTAGGTATTGATCAATTCCTGGTTTCACCCTTGAGCATGAAAACACGACCAATAGATGGCTGGCAGTCTCTTATGCCACTTCGTTTCAGAGGAAAGTCAGCTGCTCACAGCATGTTCCAAAAAGTAAAGTCAGCCAGGAGAAACCCTGGCAACACTCCTGTCTACCTAAACGTGTATGACTTAACAACAGTCAATGGCTATGTCTATTGGGCAGGCCTTGGTATCTTTCATACTGGCGTGGAAGGTACACATAGATTTTTTGTTATATAATTTTCATCAACATTGATTCTCTACCTGTTTCTTTTGGTACAAAGCTGTGCTGATAATAATCTTAGATTAAATGATATTTTGATGGTTCACCTCCCAATTAAGGGCACACTAGAAACACCTTGCTTATGTATGTAATCACAGTGGATAATCTGTATCAGAAATGGAATCAACTTGAAGATTGGCAGTATAAAAGAAAATAATCCATTTGAAATATAGTGTCTATAGTTTTTGTAGTTTCTCAATAAGTTTCAGAATGTTGCAGAGGTTTTCTTATTATTCCTGTGCATGCTTACAGTTTATGGCATAGAATATGCTTTTGGAGCACATGACTACCCAACAAGTGGTGTCTTTGAGGTTGAACCGCGGCAATGCCCAGGCTTCAAGTTTAGGAGGTCAATATTTATGGGGACAACATGCTTGGATCCTGCCCAAGTTAGAGCGTTCATGGAGCGCCAATCTTTAAACTATAATGGTGATACATATCACTTGATTGTTAAGAATTGCAACCATTTCTGTGAGGATATCTGCTACAAGCTGACAGGGAACTGGATACCAAAATGGGTGAATCGGCTTGCAAGAATAGGTATAGTCATATATTTCATAAACTTTGGTTCATGTCATGTGCCTTCAACACTTTGGACTGGAAATTTTTTTGTCAATTCAGAGGATGATTGAATCCCAAATCTTTCGTGCTTCACTTTGATGGCTTAGAGGTGCATTACAAGTTACTTGAGATGGATTTCCATGTCATTTTAGTCCTTCACAATGCCTCTTATGTCTTACAGGTTCACTATGCAACTGTATTCTCCCAGAGGCCCTTAAAGTTTCTGCCGTCCACCACGACCCCAACGTACAAGGATGTGACAGTGAAAAGAGGAGACTGAGAAGTGCCTTTAGTTGCCTGTCATCAATCTCAATGCCTCTGCCTCTACCCCAGAGGGAAGTGTCGATGTCCTCACTATTTCTGCACTCCCACTATAAAGGCTGCCTACCACCCTGGGAGTTGAAGAGATCCAAAAGTACCTCATCATTGAAGCTAGGGTGAGAAGATTCTCGTTCATATCCTTTTCAGTTTCAAAGAATATCAATCTTCCACCCAAGATTTCCATTGGGGGATGCTCAACCTTCTGTAAACCAAGGCCACTTGAAGGGATATCATCTCCATGCTTTTTGCCTGTTGTTCCTGTGAGTGCTGCAACATAAGGCTTTTCTCTTTCTCTTTTTCTGCTGACCTGTGGCTGTGTAAGTGAAGTTTTCATGTTTGTGTTTGAGTATCATGCATTGATTGATTTTAAATTGGTAGAAAAATTGATGATTGAAGTTGTATTTAGTTCCTGCAATAGTTTCTCTAGGTTCAATGAGCTCTTAATTAATATTTCCACTCTTAGGGCTTGTTTGGTTGATGGTAATGTCTATTCTTTAATCAAACTATAAAAACAAGTTAAAATTAAGAAACTTCCATAAAAAACTGGTAAAATTAAGCTTTGATGTCTAATTTGTTTTTTGCATTAACAAATAATCATGAAGTATCCATTTCTTGAAAAATAAAGGAGTATATATTTCACATTCATTTTTAGTTTAATAGAAAATTATGAATATCAAAATTTAGCTATTCCTCTATTTTGAAGAAAATTTCTCTAATTTAGTTTTTTTTTTATAATTTAACAAGATTCAAGAAAGAAAAATGATTTTAGGATAATTTTTTTATGTTATTTTTTATTACAATTTAATGTATAATTTAAATGATTAATTTTTTTTATTTATGTAAAATTCGTGATATTAAATATATTTATTCATTTAATGATATGTAAAAATTATATTAAAAAGTGATATAAAAAAAATTATATAGCACTGTCTTTCAAGGGATAACTATTTTTACCAACTAAATATGACTTTTGGTTAACGACGAGGTCTATCTTGATTTTTCCTAGGGGTAAGAACGCACCTTTATCTTCACCTTCATCATGTGTTTGGTTGACAAGTAAAAATGGCAGACATGAACAACATGGCATTTCATTACCAATAATTTCGCAACCTGTATCATCATCAAATTAAATGGAAAAAAAAAATGAGGAAATTTAAAATGTCTATAATTTTCGGTCGACTTGCCCCTGCAAATATGTGTGGGGATCACGTCATGTCCCACTAATTGCGGTAGAATGGCAACAATTTTTGGGCCTAAAAAATATGATTTTTAAGTTAAGTTTGGTATTTTGTCTTCCAACAGAAGATTTTTTTTTTTTTCTTTGGGTCAGGGAGTACTTTGACATCAATTTCTGTTAGGATGATCTTAAAAAAATATTTATTGACTTAATATATTGAAAAAAATTAATTTTTATTAAAATATATTCTTGAAATCTAGATCAAGCGTTTAACATAGTTTTTAAATCCTTAATGTAAATGGTTTAATAATTAAAAAATTAAGATTTTAAAATTCAATATAACTATTGAGTCCCTAATCCATCTTAAGGTTGGTTTAGTTAAAATTTTAAGATTTTAAATTAAAAATTTTAAATTTAAACTTTAAGTCAAATAAAATAAAATTTAAAAAATAAAGAAATTATACATTTTTATATAGTTCATTGTTGTTAGATGAACCAAAAAGAATTACGTCTAGTCCAAAAATATTAGTGTCGCACTGCAAAGTATTTTGTTTTCTAGTTTTACATGAAAAATGGGTTTGGCCGCAAAAAAAAAATCAATGGAAGAGGTGATGCTGGAATGGCATCACACAGAAATCAGCTCCCATTAATGGGGTTTTGGAAAGCCAGTTTCCTAGTTGGGTTATTATTGTTTATTGATGAATTTTTCATGGGAGTACTGGAGGTATAGGGATGGAATTTTCTCTTTTTTTAGTCCTGACAGCGAAATCTCAGCCAGTTGGGACCGACCAACAGCTAAGAACTGGTCAACTCCCAAGTAGAAAATTAACTGAAAACACGCCTCCTTCGCTAAAGCTACAAAATTTTTTCTGGGTTCATCTGGATTCAGGGATTTTAATACTGGGTTTTGATGGGTAAAGGAGGTGGATGTGGTCCGAGCAAGAAAAAGTTGCCCGTTAGTGTACCGGGTCAAGTTCTTCCCAACGCACGAAGGGAAAGTCTTCCTCCTGCTCCCGCTCCTGCTCCTGCCCCTGATGAATCCCCTGAATCCCCAACCCCAACAGCAACCACAATCCAAAAGACAAACACGACGATCCCAGTTCGAAACAGCAGCCTCCGAGCTGCCAGGAGACTGAAGATATTTATAATCTTTTATTCAATGTATGGCCATGTGGAGATTCTGGCTAGAAGAGTGAAGAAAGGGGTGGATTCCATGGATGGGGTTGAAGGGGTTCTGTACAGGGTGCCAGAGACGCTGCCAATGGAGGTTTTGGAGCAGATGAGGGTGCCCCCAAAGGGGGATGATGTGCCTGTGATATCAGTTGATCAATTGGTGGAGGCTGATGGGTTGTTGTTTGGGTTCCCAACAAGGTTTGGGTCCATGGCAGGTCAGATGAAGGCGTTTTTTGATTCTACATTTCCGTTGTGGGAGCAGCAGAAGCTTGCAGGGGTGCCTGCTGGGTTCTTTGTTAGTACGGGGACGCAAGGTGGTGGCCAAGAGACTACTGCGTGAGTATAGCTTTTGATCTTGCTTTTACATTTTTTATAATTTCAAGAACTAGTATCTGGTTGATAGTTGATGGTTGATGCTGATTGTTTTTGTGAGATATGTTGGTCTGAGTCTTATGTTCTTGATGCATTTGTTTGTTTCTCAAAAACAGATTAATTGAAGGCTAAATTATCAAGGAAATTATCAGTTATGTGGCAGCCCTGTACCTTGTCCATGTGCTGATGTCGTCAATAGATTAGCATGAGGGTCTTTACAGAAACATTACACTTGCCTCCACTCATATTTAAGTTAATAATTGCTAGGGATAGTTTGGATATGATGTGATTGTCGATCACGTGGTTTGTTGACATTCTTGCCATGCTCTTGATGTTATTAGAAGCAGTTTCTAGATTTTTTTTATAAGAAACTTTTAATCCTTTGGTTTAAGTCGGGTTCTCTAACATTTAAATTCAAACAGTATGTTGGTACATGAATAATTCACTAAGAAATTTTTGTACCTCAAGGAACACCCCTCCATAACTCTTTTGATGTCCAAATTATTTGGGTGGGTGGACTGGAACTTAGGAGTTTGGACCTCTTTACTCATATGAAATTGAAGTCTTTACTCTGCAATTGCAGTTACGGCAGTCAGACAGCTCTTAGGCTTTGGGCATAAATGGTTTTTAGATTTCAGTGGTCCTCATGGATGCTTCTTTGAGCAGAGTCTGGTCTTGCATCTTTAATTATGACATGAGATTTTAAGAGTATGATATCAAAAACTGAAAAAAAAAAATGGATATTAAACATAGTGAGTAATTACCCTGAACTCACCTAACAAGGGGAAATTTTCAAAAAATATATTTATAGACTTTGATACCAAAATTTGAGTGTTGAGTTATCAAGTGCACTGACAATTTTATGATTCAGAAAAGAAGAACGTTGTGTGTGCATGTGTGTATGCAGGCTTTAATTCTCATATTTTAACACTAATGAAAATATGGACTTCAGAACATAAGCCTATATTGCTGATAGCATGGGCTTCTAACCTTTGAAGCTCTTTTGGCATTTAAACCTTGATGATAATGCAGAGCATACTTCATAAGCATTATAGGTAGAAAGCTTAACACAAACTACCTTTATTTTGTCAAAAGCAAAACATTTCTCAACCATTCTTCTCATAATCATCCCTAAAAAATCATTTTTATCATTGGATCTAAGAAATTGTCTACTTGGAATTTGTACTGGATGTCAAGAGGACGGATAGTGCCATGGGTGTATATGTCATCCCTATTGACGATGCCAGGCCAAGTAATCCTGACATCAATATGGTACATTATTGACTATGAACGAATTTTTTATTGGCATTCGTTAATCTGTCTTTATGCATAACTGTCAGATATTTATTATGATTGTTAATGTATGATCTTGTGAAATCGATGAAGATTAGTTAGGATTTGAGCATTTACATGTACTTGTAATGGTTATTTTATGACGTTTTTCAATTAGTTCATCACTATCTACTTTGCAGCTGGACAGCAATCACTCAGTTAGTCCACCACGGGATGCTTTATGTTCCAATTGGTTACACCTTTGGTTCTGGAATGTTCAGAATGGAATCAATTCGTGGAGGGTCCGCATATGGTGCAGGAGTTTTCTCTGGTGATGGCACGAGGGTACCCAGTGAAATGGAGCTGGCCCTTGCCGAGCATCAAGGAAAGTACATGGCTGCAATAGTCAAAAAGTTTGCACAGCCTCCTTCACACGCGCCTGCTGACAGCCTCAACTAGCCCTCCAAAACACTATTTATTCCTCATCTCTGCATTTCCTCTAAGCATATTTGATTTTTGAGTCTTCAGATATCATTTGTCAATAGATTTTGGATAACTGAGGAACCCATACCGTATTTACAGTCTTGTATTTGTATCATATGGTTGAGATTCCTCTTCTTTTTTTATTGTAGAAGTGGTTCATCAATAAAATGGTTGGATTTCTCCTAGCACGGTCCCTCAGGTTTGATTTGGTTTTACCAAGTACCAACTCTAATACTGTAACCCGTTAAAATTCATGCGGGAGAATTTTGTCACTGGTTGAGTTTTGCCCAATTCGAATTCGAATTAGTCGGTGGTTCATTGAGTTTTTGAATATCGGGTGATCCATACCAAAAAACAAAAGAAAAAAAAAAGTGAAGTTTTTGCCCCCCAGTTAGAAGGTCTTTTCCAATAACATTTTGGAGGTAAAAATAAAATCTTTCCATCTGACTTTAATTCTATTGGAACTCAGTAGGAACTCAGTAGACAAGATTTTTCAAATATAAATCTTAACAAAACTTGTTTGTATAGACTTATTTGGCATGCAGATTCTGAAGGAACCTGTAGCTTTGAAAGCTGTTGCTCTGGATGTGTAATTCATTAAACTCACACTTCTCTCAAAACTTCATCATTTGGG